>JADRCD010204339.1:0-21378 GCA_019843815.1 Montemys delectorum | reverse complement strand
AAAAAAAGAAGAGAAGGAATTAAGACTCCAGCCAGGGAAGCAGGTAGGCAAACAGCAGACCCTCATCGCCAATCCAATCCCAAGTCACAGCCTCAGCTCTGCAACAACAACAACAGCAACAGCAACAATAATAAAACTGCTGCCGCCCCTCCCTCAAGCCTACATCTACAGTGGACCTCACAGATATTCCACCCTCCCCCACTACTTTCTCAATCTTCCAAATTTATCAGAACCTCACTGAGAACCCACAGACTACAATTAGTAGGGAAGGAGGTAGACAACCTGTAGGTCTTTATCTAGTCTCATCATCAGTGCTGCAACAGAGTTGCCTCTTCCAACTTCATTTCTGGCGGATGGCTCAGATATTCCCTTACAAACCTCCATTTATTATTTTGTCTCACTCCTCCACTCCTGAAGTAACTCTCTGGGAACCCTCAGAACATTCCTGCCAAGGAACCAGGTAGGATAATTTCAGATTTCCACTCCTTCCTCTGTTCTTCCAAATGAATTCCCTAGTTTCATCTTCAAATCTTTAGCAGAAAACCTTCCCCAGCCTTTCTTCTTGTCCTAAAACTATTTCTAGTATATTACATGGATCTTCTCTTCAAAACTTTCTTCCCCAAGTTCCTTGCTTCTAGGCCTTCACTCCAACAATTACTCCTGGGAACTCAGAGGCCACTTTGAGTAAGTAGGTTAATTGCAGATCTTCACTACTTCTTCCATTTGTGCAAGTCCTATCCCCAAGTCTCAAGCCCAGCTTCATAGCAGACATTCTGCTACTTACTTTTCTTCTTTTTACACATCCCCAGGGAATTAAGTGAGCAGATACTGGTGAAACACCTACTTTCTACCTCTTGTGATGCTCATCCACTGTCCCAAGCACATCATCCCATGACTCAGGCCCCAATACCCAGAAACACATTTTACCCTGAAACCTGAGTGCCCACAACTATCATAATTCCCAGAAAATGTTCATACAGTTAACACAAGCCATCACATCCTTCTGAGAACAAGACAGAAAACAGAAACAAAGGAACAAAACACCCACTAAACAAAAGACAAAACCAGATATCAGCATTCCTGGAATTACAATCTTGCAAACCCCAAATGATTAGACACCAACATAAAAAACCCAAGTAATTATAGCCAGAACAATATGTCTCAACTAGAGCCTAGGAAATCTACCACTATAGGTCCTGAATACTCCAACATAATAAAAAACAAAATCAAAAGACCATAAAATAACATTTGTGAATATGATAAAGGTTCTTAAAGGGGAAACACACATCTTGAAAAGAAATCAATGAAAAACAAAATAAAAGAAGAGTGAAAGAGGATGAATAAAACTATTAAAGACCATAAAGCAGAAACAGAATTATTAAAGAAAACTCAAACTTAGGGATATCTGGAAAGACAAAATAAAGAAAATTGAACTGAAACCACCTAGGCAACCTTAGTCATAAAAATATGAGAGACGGAAGATAATGTATCAGGCATTGAAGATAGAATGAAATAAAGGGATAGATACATAAGTTAAGAAATGTTAAATATAAAAAAAATTTGTGACACAACACATCCTGGAAATCTGAGACACTATGGAAAGAAAATATATGAATAATAGGAACAGAGAAAGAGGAAGACATTCAGGTCACAGAAAATATTTTTAACAATCTTATTGAAGAAAATCTCCTAACATTAAAGAAGGAATACCTATAAGGTACCAGAGGCATGTGAAGTCAGACCTATTAGAATCATACCAAGTTTCTCAATGGAGACTCTAAAATCAGAAGGACAGGGCACTGAAGCTAACAAAATATAAAACATAAGGACACAGCAGATATTTATAGAACATTTCACCCAAATTTCAAAGAACATACCCTCTTCTCAGCCTTTCATGGAACAAAGTACAAAGAATCAATAAAACAAAGACTTGATTATTTGAGAAAACCAATAAGATTGACAAGCCATTTTTCCCATATAACAAAAGCTAGAAAGAAAATACCTAAATTAACAAAATTAGAAACAAAAAAGGTTGACATTAACAGCAGACATGCAGAAAATCAAGAGTATCATAAAGAAAAACCTTAAAACCTGCAAGTCATCAAATTGAAATATCTAAAATAAATTGATTTTTTTCTCAATACATGTCAATTACCAAAGTTAAATCAAAATCAGATAAGTTATTTAAACATCTCTATTGCCTCTAGTAAAACAGAAATAGTCATTAAAAATGTTCCAAGCAAAAAAATCCAGGGATAATTGAACTGAGCACAGAATTATACCATATATGCAAAGAAAACTTAATACCAATACTCCTCAAATTATTCCACAAAATTAAAACATAAGGAACATTGCCGAATTTATCTTACTAGGTCTTAGTTACCTTGATACACAAACTGCATAGAGACTCAGCAAAGAAAGAAAATTATAAAATATTTTCCTTATATACATAGATGTAAAGCTAGTTAATAAAACACATACAAGTCAAATCTAAGAATATACCAAATAAATCATCTACCATAATTAAGTAGGGTTCGTTCCTAAGATAAAGGGATATATCAAATAGATAAATATAACCTATCCTTTAAACAGACTGAAAGATAAAAACCACACGATCTTCTCATAAGGTGCAGGAAAAGCCTTTGACAGGAGCCAATATCCCTTCATTATAAAAATTCTGAAAAGATTAGGGATATAAAGGCAGCTAATAGCCAGCCCATGACCAACAGCAACTTAAATGCAGAGAAACTCAAAGCAAATCCACTAAAATCAGGGACAAGACAAAGTTGTTTATTATCTCCCTACCTATTTAATATAGTACTGGAAGCTGGAAATCTCTTCCTTCCTCCCTCGGTCCCTCCCTGCCTGCCTCTCTTTCTTCCCATCCCAATTGCTGCCCCCCTGTCCTGGCTTCCCCCTCACAGAGTCCCTTCTCCTACCCTCTTCCCCTTTGGGGGAAGTGCTGATTCACTAATTGGTTCTGGATTGGGTCAATAAAGAAGGAGGGAACCAATTGGTGGGCAAAGGATAAAGAAGGGGTCCCAGGAGGAAAAAGAGATAGGAGGAAAGAGGCGGGGTCTTTTTAGCTAGGCTTTGTAAGGAGAACAGAAAGCAGCAGTCATGTAAGATCTTGGGGAAATTAGAACAAGTAGCCTCTGTCACTGCTGCTTAACCAAGGAAGTCAGTGGAGGCTGGCTGATATATACTAACTGATAAGGTTAGGGCAGAAGATTCTGCGCTCAACAATTGTGGGATCTGACAAGTATTAAATTATTAAATCTGCCTGAATATTTTCTTCCATTGAGCAAAGTTCAGAGTCATTGATAAAGGCTTGGAGATGCTAAGCCAGGAAGGGCTAGGATCGTGATTGCAGCCATTCCAGAAAAGGTAGTAGCTGGCATTTGGAGTACGTAAGCTGAGAGGAACCAGAGTTCAGGCAAAGGCAGTAGCATGCTTTTAAATTTACACGCAAGAATTCCCCTTCACTTCTGATAGAGTGAGGCTCCTCCGGATATACTCCTATCCTGGTACATGAAATCTCTGCAGGATTGGGCCCAACCTCAGCTGCTAAGGGAGGACAAGGCAGCCCTCAGCTAAATATGTGCCTGGGGTCTGGGTCCAGCCCCTGTATACTCTTTGGTTAGTGGCTCAGTCTCTAGGAGTTAACTGGAGTCCATGTTAGTTGACCATGTTAGTGTTTGTCTTCATATGCGATTCCCATTCTCTTAGGGCCCTCAATCGTTCCCCCAAGTCTTCCTTAAGACCTAGATATATCACTTTTGGACATCTATCTAAAGGATGCTTCATCCTAGATACATGCTTAACTGTGGTCATTGCTGTTCTAGTCATCATAGACATAAGGAAACAACCTCAATGGTCCTCAGCTGAAAAGTGGATAAAAATTGAGTGTTGGTCAGCTGGAATAACATAAGAAATTCTTTTTTTAAAGAAAGCATCATGAAGTATGAAGGCAAATGGATAGAGCTAGAAATAAAGTTATCCTGAGTTAAGTATCTCACACTCAGAAGAACAACATGATATATTTTTGTTTTTACATTGTAAATATTTGATACTGGTTGTAAAGACAATGACAGCAAAGCTACAATCCATAAAATCACAGAAGGTAAGTGTAGAGAAAGGGTCTAGACAGAAAGATAGTTCTCATTAGTTATACAAAAATAGAATACATAACTATGCATATATAGTAGGTATTGGCTAGAAGGGATGGAACATGGGGAAGGAAGAAGGGTGAAGGGGTTTTGAAAGAGAATACAGGGAGGGGCAGCTACAACTAAGGGGCAGTTGAGGGACAGTAAGGAACCCTCCTACAGAAGGAACCTATGTACATACAAACTGTAGGCTTCTATTTTTGAAAGCCTACTTTATATAGTCTCCTTAATGCTTCACCTTCCCTTCTAGACCACCAACCAAAGGTAGGGGAGAAAGATGGTTAATAGGACAATGTGTTATGGTCCTGTTTAGAAGTAGTTCTTTGGAAGAAATCCCAGTATTCCTTGTAAGTATATCAGGAGACCAGTCCAATAGCAAGCACCAGACACAGATCAATAGCAGCGGCTCTATACAGCAGAAACTGTAATGCTCTGCCAAATCTGCTGGCAGTAGTGGAAGTGGCAAGAAGCAGCTGGAATTCCACAGGAGATGTTCTTTGGTGCCCTTTCCTCTATGAAGTCACAACAGAGACCAGGTGAAGACCAGCAAAGTGTTGCACAGGGAGTGAAGAATAGCAAAGATCAGTGAAACACTCATCGCAAGGTGTAGGAATGCAAGAGCATCCTCTCCATGTCTGTGGGGTCGTACTTGCATTCTTTCTAAACATCACACACTCTCTCAAGTGTCTGTTCTAGCAACACATCAAATGCATTTTTCATGTGCCTGCTTCAGTAAAATATCCTCTCATGTGTCTGCTTCATCAAAACATCTTCTCACAGGACTGGTTTCAGAAAAAAAAAAAAGAAAAAAAAAAAAAACATCACATGACACAATTGAGATTCCAAAGAAACCAGAAAATCAAACTTCCATATGCATATAGGAAAGGGATATAAATAAAATCACCGAAGTAATGGAGGAAACAGAGTACCATCTGTTCATCTCTTGTCACCAAACAAAATTTCCACTACCAGAATGTGTTTACATATATTTGGGTTAAAGAGGCCCCAGTGGAATCCCCAAACAATGCAAGCTGATGTCAAGGCAAAAGCAACTCTTCTTATTTGATGACAAGACCTATATAACTCTTTAAAAATGAAGATGTTGTGTAAGTGCCTACATATACCTTTCACCTGTGTGTTCCAGCAGTTTTGTTTACAGGAATTCATTCTGCATACTTTCATAACAGAAAAAGGAACACCAAGCAGCTACGAACCCTTCACATGTAAAGCTTTACTGCTTCCAAGATATTTTAGGTCAATGGTGGCACAAAGTATGTGGGAATATAAGTGAATAAATAACTGGTTTGTATTAAGTTCCACTTCATGAGAGGGAACCTATACCTGATACAACTTTGTTTACTAAAAAAGCGACATAGTCAAAGGACCTATGGCAAAACCAAATCAGAATGAACTAGAAAATGAAAACAAGAATGTAATAATAAATGACTCTTAAATGACATTTTGATAGTCATCGGTCATTGACCTATTCAGAAATGAGAAAGATCCTTTTTCAGGGGTCAGGAATAAATACAGTGACACCTAGCCAGATATTACACAGACAATGGGACGGATGTTCAGCCCTAAATAGGCTATCTCCACTACATCACATCCTTCCTGTCAGAGCTCTGAGAACGTTGTGGAAGAGGAGTCATAAAGAGTATGAGTACAGGGGTGGGAGGAGTGGAAGACTCCAAGAAAACAAGGCCCTCTAAATAAGCAGAGCAAAGCACATATGAACTCAGAGACTGAAGCAGCAAGCACAGGGCCTGCGTGGATTTGCATCAGGTCCTCTGCATATACATTATGGTTTCCAGTATAGTATTTTTGTGGTATTCCTGAGTGTGCTAAGGAGTAGGTCACTGTTCATTATGCCTTCTCTTGGACTCTTTTTGTCCTATTGGTTTGTCTACCAAACTTTGATGAGATAGTTTCTGTTTTATCTTTTTATATTGTATGGTGTTATCTTTTTCAAATATGAGAGAAAGAAGGAAGGAAAGAATGAAGAAAGGAAGGAAGAAAGGAAAGAAGGAAGGAAGACAGAAAGGAAGGAAAGAAGGAAGGAAAGAAGGAAGGAAGAAAGAAAGGAAGGAAGGAAAGAAGGAAGGGAGGAAGGAAAGAAGGAAGGGAGGAAGGAAGGAAGGAAAGAAGGAAGGAAGAAAGAAAGGAAGGAAAGAACGAAGGAAAGAAGGAGGGAGGGAAAGAAACCTAGCCATGAGGGTAGGGACTAACAACTGAACTGTTCATATATCTGCTGAGAGAGGGAAAATCAATTTTTCTTCCAATAGAGTGAAATTAGGTTTATCAATCACTCCAAGATGGGCCTCAGGTTCAGTGATAGCTAACCAACTCTCTCTCTCTCTCTCTCTCTCTCTCTCTCTCTCTCTCTCTCTCTCTCTCTCTCTGTGTGTGTGTGTGTGTGTGTGTGTTGTGTGTGTGTGTGTGTTGTGTGTGTGTTGTGTGTGTGTGTATGCATGCACACACATGTTTAATTTGATTATAGATTGGTGTGTTTATTTTGTTTCTTTTTTATTTTTAATTTTGAGAAAGAATTGAAAGTTGAATTGGTATTAAGGTGGAAAAGATCTAGAGGGACCAGTGTGAGGAGAAGAAAATGATCAAAATGGATTTGAATTTGAAAATTGTTTTATATAATGAAAAAATAAAATTATAATAACAATACATAAATAATAACAATAAAAAGGAATCTAGAAAAAATGAAAAATACATTCTAAGAACTGAGCTTTAAATAGCTAACACTATCCTATTTTTCTTATGATGGCAAATACCATAAAATATTTTACATAAAGTTTATTTTCAGATTACCTAATTGTTTTGTAACCAGTAGAGTGTTGTTTGCTAATGAGGAGAGTTTCATGCTTACTGTGGCAAATTCTTTTCTAACATATTTTATTTTTTCCATGTTAACAAAGGCTTGGATCATGCATTGATAATATTAATGAATTACATGCTGATTAATTTATTTTCTTTTTTTTTAAATTAACCACCTTTCATTCATGTTAACATTCTAGATTGCTACATGCAACCACTTGATTTCACATTACTTCCAAATTTCCTGGTAGCTAAACAGAATGCACGTGTTTGTAATATGAAACAATGGCTTGGAAAAAGAAACTTCACAGGAATTCTACAAAGATAAGTTTGAAGCCTACAGTTTATCTTTAGTACATTAAAACAAAACTTAGAAATGCCCCGAGTTGTGTCCTAGAGAGCACAGGCAATAGAAGCTGATCAACAGATGGTAAGCTCCTTCCTCAACAGATAAATGCATGGCTGGAAAGTAGATAAGAGTTTAGTTATTGTATCTGTACTTTTCCTGTGCTTTTTGCTCCTGTTAGCTGGTGATGCTGGGGATAATAGTGTTATTTTCTAAGAGGATGTGTGTGTTTGGAAGTGCTATTACAAGAAGCTGTGCTGCTTTGTCTCAGCCTTTCCTGGGGTGGATTCCATTATCTGCAGTCCTATTGCCTTTCGGATAACACCTTGCTGTTCTTTGGACAGAATCTGTATCTAATTGTTCACTCACTGTGTTGCTTTGTGGGTTACTCTGCCCGTGACTACACTTCTTTGCTTCCAGATGGGGGTTTCAGGGCTCTTGAAAGATTTCTTAAACCCACCTTCTGTTGTATTCCTCTTCACTCTCCTTTTTGAGAAGCATTTACACTCTTTCCTGGTGGTATTTTCTGTTGGTTCTCTTCATGAGGCTTTTACATCAGCTGATGTGCCATGGTAGAGTTTAAAGGTCTGGGTTTGAACGCACTGCTTTAAACTGAGAAGTATGGCTCAGACAAAAATTGAACTAAAAGTACATTTTTCCACTTATGAGTTTTATGTAATATGAAAATAGACATGAAGGACAAAGATTAGAGTAGTCATATATTTCTTGCAAAACAAAATGAAGTGTGGAATGAAGTTTTTTTTTTTTTCAGCATAAACGGTATCTTTATTATTTGTCTTTATTGCATATATTTTAAAATACCCCTTACCTGAGATTTACCTTTTCTTTTTTTTTCAAGTCATACTGTGTGACTTCCTATTTTTTAATAGATATTTTCTTTATTTACGTGTAAATTTCTCCTTTCCCAGGTTCCCCTCCAAAAAACAAACAAACAAACAAACAAAAGCAACAAGAAAAATCCCCTTTTGCCTCCTCCCCCTCTCCCCATGGAATGAAGTTTTTACAATATAATTCTTTTATCCTGAAATGATAGTTTATATTGAGTGATTACAAGTAGATTTTTACCATACATGTGTTTCTTAGGAAATAATTGTGCACAAATCAATGCAATTTTATTGGGTATCAGAAAATTGTTATAGTGAAAACAGGCCAAAAAGACAGCTTGTGAATAAAAGAAATACAACTGATAAAAGGACCTAACTCGGCTTTAGTTGTCTAGAGCAAAGAACTGGCACTAAAATATAGCTGTTCATGAATAAAGTGCTATGAACACCCACAAGGCAATGCTGTGTACCATTTATTTATATTCAAGCAGAAGATTAATATTTTAGAATCCACAGTATCTTCAAACTGAGTTTATGATGTTTCACCAAGTAACAAAAAAATTAAAACTCATTGAGAAGACAAAAGAAAACTAAAACAATAGCTACACAAAACACAAACTACTGAGAAAGGAACTGTGATGAGAAATGCCTTGGCTAAGTGCTGCTTGCCTTTCAGAGGGGCAAATCTTGCCACATGGACTGGATGTCAGAGTCACCTCAATCCCTGCTTGGAAGCCCTTTGAAAGAAAGCAATTTATGAAATTGAATAATACACTATCAGAATGTAGTGTTCTTGCTTTTCCTCATTTCTAGATCTTTCCAATAAAACTCTCATCATTTTTATTGACAAATAGTATGCAGTTTGATATTTCCCATACTTGTTTCATTTCTCTCTCCATGTATGTTCAATGAGTCGACATTTGTAACCTTGAAAAACTAGTTAATATTGTCTAAAATCCACCATCGTCTACATGTTTACCTCCTCATCACAAGTACAGTTTATGATAATATATTTGTGCTTCAATAATCTGAAAAATGGTTATATTATTCAAACAAAGTTGATAAGGTTATGTAGGCTAAATACTTAGAGTATAATCGAAATTTGTATTTTTCTATATCTTTCTAAAAGTAAATATCACAAACCACATATTAATTATAATGTAATAATTAACTGTCTTTATCTCAAATTCACCATTATTTTCCTGTAATGTGATAATTTCTCTGCAATTATCCTACTGTATTCTTTTTAAATAATGCATTCAAATTAATGATGCAAATTGACAAGTATAAGAGAAGGTGCTAATTATATTTATGTATTAAATGTTTTAATTCATAACCAGATAAGTCTAACATGTAACTCTAAGTTGTCCAAATTGGGTACTACTATATTTTTCTTTGTCTGTATGTTTTGCACGGAGGTGCTTTGATTGGCATCAATATAGGTTAAATATGTATAGACCCCTGTGAAAAATGTAACTACTGGATATCCTAATGTATTCTACTGCTCCCTCTATGCTATGAATATAGATTTATATAAAATTTAAATAACTTCATAACTGTAAAGCTAAGGTACAGTGGAAAAGTATACACAAATACATTTCAATTGATAGAAATTAACATCATCTTTTATCTGATTTTTGTGATTCTTCAGTTTTGGTTATATGCCTTGTGTTTTATATTTTATAAAGTAAAAACTCATAAAATCTGATATAAAAGGCCTGTCTATATATGCTGACTGAATATATTAGATGCTATTTTTCAATTTTATTGTTATGCGACTACCATCTAGTTCTTGACAATGGGCTTCATTTCCATTTTATTTCTATGTCATCATATTCCTCTTTGTTTCAACAACCCTGTCTCAAAAGTCATCTTTTCATTTTCAAGTATTTCTGGAAGTTTCCTCATCAGGTTAAATAAGAAATTTTACAATTTCACAATTAAATTTGAACATTCTCCCTCTAGTTTTATCTGTGTAAAGGAAAGAAAACAATTTGTTAAGAAAAGTTCTAGTTGACTGATTGTCATCAAATATTAATCCCCCCTCCCATTTTCACAACACTCTTCTGCTTGAGCTTCTAGTCCTTCAAATGGACAGCATCTTTTAAAATCTTGTCTTTGTTATATTTTATTTGTCTTGCAATTCTTAGCAAAAACATTTGACTAGTGAAAACATTAAGTTGGGTACTATGCTTACTAATTTGTATTTCAACATTTGGATTGCCCTTCATATTATCTACCATATTTAAATGAATATATGCAGTTTGGGAATATTCAGGTAATGCTAATTCCTAAACTTATACAAAAGGTTTCCCTCAGACCAAGACTCTCAGAGACAATGAAAATAGTCTACATTGTCTGTCAAGTGTCTTGGACTCTCCTCACCAGCAACACAAAGGGAGGCTTCCCAGGCCTGGCACTGGGGTTTTGCTGGATACTCTGGCTCTTGAGAGAAGCATTTACCGCAAAAAGTAATGTGTGTGTGTGTTTATGTGTGAATTTAAATGTGTGTATTTTAAAGTATATGTAAAATATTGTTTTCATATGGCTTTTCAAAATGCTTCCTGTTGCTTTTTCCTTCTCTCCATTCCGTATTTTCTCCCTGTCCTCTCCCCAATAACGACCCTTCCATTGTATTTATTTAAGTGTGAATATTGAGTGACTGGTGATGTATTAATCTATATGCATATCCTTATTTGATTTCAATTATATCAAAATTATGAAAATGTTGTTATTCAAAATATTTTGTCAAGTAATTTATTTATATAATTTTAAATTGAACTAATACAAAGGCTTATTCTTAAAATACTATCGTTTCTATCTTTCCCTCTCTTTTTTTCCTGTTGTGGGGTGCTGAAGCTGTAAACACATCTCTAGATTCCAACACAAGTGACAGAACTCAAAACCCAGGAATATTACATATTACATATCAAAGTTATGTAGAGGTTAACAGATGGAAGTAACCTTAATTATTATGAGTTTATTTAAAATAAAAACTTTGCTCTAGATTATACAATAAGTATACAATAAGAATGCTGTCACTAGTAGGCTGGATAGATGGCCCAGGAGTCAAGAGCACTTTCTGCCCCTTTGGAAGATCAGAGTTCATGTATGAGCACCCTTGATTTAGGCAACTCACAACTGGTTGTAATTCCAATGCTAAGAGATCCAATACCTCTACTGACATCCACACTCACATATAGATAATTACATACAGACACTCATACATGTACTGCAAATGATTGATATTATTAGGGCGCCTTATTGGTGGAATAACAAGACAGAAGAAACTGTTGGACTCAGTTGCTAATTTAACGGAAAGATTTCTGACCCCTTAGCTTAACATATTTTATTTGTGTTATTTAACCAGGATGTTTGGGATAATTTCTTACATAAATGTTAAATTTAACTACAGATCATCATTTATCTTCACATTTGATGGCAAGTCTATTCCATTATTTAACTTTTAACAAATGTAGAGGCTAAGTACAGGACTTTGCACACAGTTCATCAGCATTCTACCACTAACTTGTGGTTCAAACTTCAAGACCTGTTTTAAAAATCACAACTACTTCAGAAATGACCAGTTTCAATAGTCTAATTTTGAGGAAAAGTAAAATTAAATAATACAAAGAAATTTCTATCAACTTTTTCTGAAATTATCTTTTTGAGGCCAATTTATCTAAAGTATTTCTCATGTTTAAAAAACACAACACAGATTTACCAGGCAATGGAGTCAATTGTAAAAACATATTAAAATGTACCATAAACATTATGTAATAAATCTACATAAGGATATGTTTTATTAGTTCAGTTGCTTCCTTTCTCACTTTATTAATATTCAGCAAGTTTATATTTTGCTTTTTAAGAAAGTTTTTTGAGCATATTAAAAGTTGACAACATTATGGCAATTTTTAAAAGTTTTGATAAGAATAACAAGAGCCTTAAGTCATTTAGTTTTATATGTTGAGCTGAGTACTTAATATTTTTCTTGTATATTATCTAATATTATTTCCCAAACATTGAATGATTTATATTATTTACAGCTAATGAAGCAATGATGTGAGATGGAATGGGATGGAATAAAATGGAATGAACCTATAAACTTGTGAGGGGTTACAGAAATGAAGAAAAGTCAGTTATCTTTATCCAGAGTTTGCTTATTGTTCTAGTGCATGTACACTCATATGTTCATCTGTGTGTCTCTGCCAGAAGGGGAGGGGTGGCCCACACAATAGTCACAACAGATTGTTCAGCTCCAACTAACCAGAATCAACTGCTTCTGTATTATGCAAGCTCTTTAGTTGCTGTTCTATAGCTTTGAAGAGATAGCAAGACCAAAGATAACTTTGAAAATAAAACATTTAATTGGGAGCTTGCTTACATTTTAGGTTATTGATATCAGAGTGTTGGGGTGGGGCTTATGGTAGAGAGAAGAAGAAGCTGGTGAAGGAGCAAGGCTGATTAGCAAGTTGTAAGATTCAGGAAGAGAGGGAGTGGGAATTTTTGAAACCTTGAAGCCAATTGCTACTGACATAACTCCTCCATCAGGCAAAATCTCCTAATCCTTCCTGATTAGTTCTACTAAGTGGAAACTAAGCATTCAAATATATAAATCTATGTGAGCCGTTAATTTTCAAACCACCGTAGTAGTGCAGGTAGCTTGTTACTCATAACTGATTCTTCACCCACAGCAATTAGAAATGACATATAATTAATACAAACTACTACACAAATGGCTCCAGTAGAAACTCTGACAGGTTTTTAAACTTCTATTTAAAATTTCTGAAGCCATGCCCCCTATTTCTGCATTTCTCTTGACATTATCTCCCAAGCTTTACCAGACAGCTAGCTTCTTAATCTCTCTTTGAGTGTTGAATGGTGTTTTGCAGCGCCAAGATATCCAGTCCTCCCCTCCATCCCATAAACTGCCCAAGGCAGTGCTGGTCAGGTCCATCACTACAATGCCCACTCTCTGGAACCAGTTTCTGCCTCAGTTTGTTCTATTCTTGCTGTGATAAACAAAATGGCCAATAGCAATTCAGGAAGGAAAATATTTGTTATGTTCCTTACTAGCTGGATTCCCTGGCTTGTTTAATTAGCTTCCATATACAATGCATGCACATGGGCTCAAGGGTGGCGCCACCTACAGTGGATCAGGCTCTTCTGCATTAACTACTACTTAAACATTGCTTTAAAAATAGTCACGGACTAATCTAATACATGCAATTTCTAAACTGTGTTTGCATCATTCAAAAATTGTCAAGTTGACCACTGAATCCAGCTTTGACAGTAAGAAAAAATGGGGAAAAAAGAGGAAAAGACCAGAGCATGCAATCAAAAGGAACAATTTTTAGAACATCCACATTGTTAAATATATGGGCAGAATTCAAACATGCAAGAGGTATAAATTCATATTTTTAAAATCAGAGGACAATGATATCAAAGAATATAAAATAAAGATGTTTATTAGATTTTTATTTCACAATGCAACAAATACATGCCTTTCAATTATTTTCATCATTGAAATCTGTGAGTATATTACCTTGATTGACAAAAGCATAAAAGATTGTAAAAAAGTTCTATAAAGATCATTAAATAGAGACATTATTCTGCTTTATGCAGGAGTACTACTGTCACAAGCCCTTTATAAGAAGAACCAGTAGGGTAGTATCTAAATTGAGGTATATTTGAAAATAAAAATCAGAGCAAGAGTGAGAGACTAAGAGAAGGAAAGAAGAGACACTGATTTGAAGACAGAGAACAAGACTATGGTCAGCCTTCGAAGATCAGTAAATAAATAAATAAATAGATAAATAGATAAATAGATAAATAGATAGATAAATAAACAAATCGAATAAAAGATCATTTATCAGATATTTTGCTAATATTTTGACTTTAAGACCAGTAAATTTGTTTCAAAGAGATGTTGAGAATCATAAGAGAAATCACAGTTTGGTGCTTGTTATAGGCTTTTCTAACAGAAAGAAATTATCAGCACATAGATAGCTGGATAAATAAATAGGAAGAGGAATAAGATAAAATAAAGTGAGGTAACAATACACATTTCAGAAACAGAAATATTGGGAATATGACAAGGAATTAAATGTTTAAAAGTAGTTATTAATTTTCTAATGGTGAAATATTGAAGAGTTTCACATATATTTGAAAAGTGATTATCATGTGAGAAAAATCTAAACTAAGTAACAAATATCTATTAATACTTGAAAACAATAAAGGATATATCATTTATCTGAGAAAAATTTATTAAAGGTGAATTCACAAAAAAAACAACTATTTTAATATCAAATTTGGAAATTCTTCAGAGACATAGAGGTTCATACAATTTTCTAAATACTCTCTAGATTAAAAAATAAAATTAAAGTCATGTGTACTTTACAAATAAAGAATATAAAACCTAGCCGGGTGGTAGTGACATATGCCTTTAATCCCAGCACTTGGGAGGCAGGTGGATTTCTGAGTTCAAGGCCAACCTGGTCTACAGAGTGAGTTCCCGGACAGCCAGGGCTACATGAAGAAAGCCTGTCTCGAAAAACAAAAACAAAAACAACAACAATAACAAAAAAGAATATAAATTTTTCACATATAAACCTAAGATAGGCAAGGGTAAACACACACACATATACATTATACATATATACATATATGGGTATATATACATTATATTTGAAGATTACATCATATATTTAGTATTTACATAGTATTCATATATATTATATATTTATATATTTTTCATATATTAGTATATAATATATATCTTTATTATATATGTCATATATTACATAAAATGTATATATACTATGTTGTATTGTAGGAAAATTATATATTCTATATTTTACATATATAAATATGTGGAGATATATTAGTATATATAAATATATATAATATAGTAATATATATGAATATATAGTGTATATAAATAAGTACACATTATATTAGATTCTAAATATATAGGCAATGATCATCAAATATAATACATATTAATAAGAAAATCATATATATCTATATTATGTATCAGAACCAAAGATATCATTGATAATCTGATAAACTATCCTGTTAAATAATTATAATGATTTTTGCTTTTTCAGGTCAGGTAGAGTGTGAATTTTTATTGTTCTGATTTCCATGTCATATATTTTGGTTTTGAACAGAGTCATGCCTCAGGAAATCTATACTATCCTTAAGCGGCCATACAACTGAGGATGCAATTGAATGTAGATATTTCTGCTTTTATTATAAGAGTACAAGAATTTAAAATATGGGCCGGCAAACCAGTTAATATCATATATGGCATGAAACCCATTGCGTTACTAATGCTATATTAGTGCTCTACCAACTGAGGTATAGTAAAAGTCATGCTTGCTATGTCTCTATTTGTCTAATGATTCATGCACAATAATTGAAACAAGTAAAATTAGTAATGGCCAACATGCATGAACATATTTAGTACTCTGTTCCCTTTCTCCATGAACTAGCACCCATTATCCAATGAAGGATACTGGGCTAAAGTTGAAATCAAAGCATGCACATTGCATCATTAGCTGAGTACAAAAGAGCTACACTGCAAATGACTTGAGTTATAGAGCCATACTGTTTTTAACCATAGCACCCATAATTAAAAATATTTTTACTCTATATTATATGTAATACATTTGGAAGTAGTGGCAATTATACACATTACATATGTGTGCACACATGTAAATCAAGCAAAAGCAACATAAAAATATTATGTACTGACATGTAACTGTGGCATAATTGATATAAAATTCAGAGCCTTTTTTACAAGGAAAATGCAATGGTTTATTATTGAGTTAAGTATTTATTATAATAGCCCAGAAACATGGATTTTGTTGTCCAACATAATATATTTTACCATGTTCATGGCTTCATAAATGCTTATTAAAATAATATAAAATATTAAATACAGATATTTACTAAATACATTTATAGAAATGCTAGGGAGGAAGATTAATAGGAAATTTTTTTATGTCAGTCTTACATGTTTTCTATTGATATTTTTTATGTGTGTCCTTGTAGAAACAAGTAATCTCTTAAGCTAATTCATTCCATAAGTTTATACAATAGTCACAAGGATGCCAGGTCAGATACAGATACAAACATAGAAAATAGAAAATGGGTGATGTTAAGACACTGAAACTAGTTCACAAAAGTAGTAAAAAAATATATATATATATATATATATATATATATATATATATATATATATATATACGCTCTACACACTTCAATTTCTAACCAGGATTTAGGCTTATTGAATGTACTCAAGTGTGGCTTTTGGGGGGTACTTAACTTTATATAATTAACTCAATGATTCCTATTCCCTCAGTATATTGCTTTCAGGCTAGCAAAAATTAAGATTTGAAAGAAACTAAATAGACTTTTGTAGCATTCTTAGCAGATAAAACAATTAATGAAGAAACAACTCAGGATAAGCATTTGTTTGCTACCAATAAACAGATAGTAAAGTGCTGACATATTCAAGGAGTGTTTCTTAGAGACCTTTGTTTCATCTACTCTATACTTAATTTCCACATTTATGTATCAAGCTCGTCTTAATCACCAGTGCAGAAAAGTCCACGAGGGTTTCTCATGCGCATTTTGGGTTAGACTAAAACTGACAGTCCTGCCTCTATCACTTCTCTTATTAAGTTACCACAAAAGTCTATAAATCTCTCCCAGTCTCTCTGTCTCTCTGTGTCTCTTTGGGTCTCTCACACACACTAAAACAAGAGCATAAACAAAAACAAAAAACAAAATAAAACAAAACAAAACATAAAGACCTGAAAGAATTACCAGAAAACAAAACAGTTTTGAGGAAGCCTGTGAAAAGCTATGTGTCAACAGACTTCAGGTAGTATTTTTAAACTGTTAAACCTTAAACTCTTTGTCTCAGTGCTTTCTTTTTTCATAGTTTGAAGTTCGAATAGTTCTGTTAAGAACATTATCTTGATCATGACATTTTCTATGAAATTCATATTTTGTATGTGTCTTGTTAATTAATCTCCACTACTGAACTACTAATGTATAGATACATATATATCATAATCTGCAGTTATGTGAACTTTGAACTCAGAGATGGAGATCCTCAGAAGTACTCATAAAATATGTTTGCATGCCTGAAAGTATTCATAGAAGATAGTTAAATTTGTAGGAGTGGAAATTACAAGTTGTTGTGAGCTACCCTGTGTGGTTAACAGGAACTGACTTTAAACCACTGACTTAACTCTCTATCTCACATATGATGATCTTTAAAAGTACCAACCAACAAAATTAGACTCACAGCAGATAGGCTTGTTTAGCTCCAATATATGTCATCCCCCTGCATCTCCATATGTCTTATCTACTTCTGGTTAATTTCAGTCATAATATACCCACATCAAAGTTGTGCATCAAGAACAACTATGCAACATGCAGTCCTGCCTGTTTTCCTTTTATGGGGAAAAGAGCTCAGTAAGCCCATTGTACTACATGCTTTCTTGGGTCTTATCCATGTATATTAGATTCAGTAGCAAAAGGGACAGCTACCAAAGAATTTCTTTGACTTTAACATTTAAATTATTTGGTATTCCTCTTATATGCACACTCTTCAAATGTCATACTTTGTCCCACCTTAGTGAACCGATAGAATCAGAATACTGATCACTTAAGATCCTCATGATACCATAAGGACAGAGCTATTCATGACCCTGTGGGTATTCATTAATTTCAGTGACAACATGGTTGACCTTACCTACCATGAAATGAGAGGTACAACAAAGAACATACTATACTATAATTGATTCCAGGAATAAATGCATGCCTTGCTTCAGAAGGTCTAATCCTCATAGCAGATGCTTTCCTTCATTCATTTTTCTAATGGAATGCTATAGTTTTATATGTTATACTTGATGATATGCTTTGTATAACATGTAAATTGTCAAAATTCAAAGTTTATAGAATCTTTTTGGATGTAGTGGCCATCTACTCAAGTGAGATACATAGTATGGACAATACTAGATAATACATTCTTCCAAAGGGAAAACATCCATTGGATATTGATAAATTTGGAGTTCACATCAACAACTACTTGCTTCACGTTTATAGACTTAGGGTCATTGGAAATGTATTAACAATACACTCTGTTAACTGACAAATCAATAACTAGAAATATAAAGAGTTCCTTGTATAAATGACAAGGAATTCATAGCTGCTTGTAAATCACTCAGGATTTTTTGTTATCTATAATGTTATCCATGAAAAACTACAAAACAAACAAACAAATAAAATCTTCTGAGGATTTCATAAAGTCACCCAGTACTCCTACAACAAATTATCACATGTACCTCATGTTTCACCACAGAATGAAATATAGATACTCACATCAGCACAAGAATGGGACAAATCATGAAGACAAATTGTAAAGGATAGAAATGGAGGCTAAAGTTGCAGTAAAGTAATTTGATTGCTAAAGTCAAAGACAATGGATCTAACTGTGCCACCTTAATTGGACAGAGATCTATTAGAAGAAATTGGGTACATACATTTCTAACCATAGATTCTAGCTGTGTCCCAAAGACACACAAATGCATCCCAGATATAGGACCACCATTACAGTACACTACAAAGCTATAAAAGAGTCTTGTGAAACTTAAAACCACTGTCCTTTTACCTGTTTGATAAGCCAAAATAACTCTAAATTGGTCTGAACATAACAAAATAGGAAAAGAGTCTGCTACCTAACTGGCTTAGGAAGGAACCATGGGGTGAATGGAATGATAGAGTTGGTGTAAGGATAAGAGTATGCCAAGCCTTCTTCGTTCTCCTTGTGTATTACTGAAAGGCATAGTGTATTAGAGTGATGTGGTCACCCTATCACTCTATGCTCAACATCTCAGATGGTTTTTGTCTCAGTCTAGTGAAGGCTGAAAAATAAGTCCCTTCTAAGTGTGAACAAGGAAAACCAAGATTTATTAAGGGGTCAGTAAAAAGTAAAGAAAAAAGAAAGAAAATTAAGGAAAAATAAGAAAAGACTTGTGAGAGGGAAAAATATTTCCAAGAAAGAAGAAAGCCATTGAGCCTCCTTCTCTAGGAGTTTTGAGGACTATGGAAGAAAGTAGACAAAGTCTGAGGAAGTGGCTATAAAATTGGTTAGGTTTTTTTTGGGGGGGTGGTCATCATGGGTTAAGCCAATAGAAAGTCTATTACACTGTATTTCATTTTCCCCTACACATGCAGATAGGCTGGTTGAAATCCTGATTCTCCTTGCTGTTGTATGACAAGATTTTTCCTGAGGAGGAACAACACCCCCCACACACATACACACCTACATCTCACACTATGACATTACAAACTTCAGATTCCATCAAAGTCCAGTGGTAAACCAATGAGTATTATTGGAGTTACCTAAAGGAATCAGAATGACAAGTTACTCACAGGAATATAAATAACTCAAGACAATTGTGTAGCCAAAAACCACCTCAGGATTGGTGGTAGTTCCAAAAGCTGTAGACTAGTACATATTAAATAACCTTCAGGATGATAGGTGTCTTTGCATGTAACTCAGTTTCTCTGAGTGCCTTCCAGGAAGCTCTGTTGGCCTTTACTTTTATCAGACTGCTTGACTGTTTTACTGTTCTCTGTTTCTTCCAGGAATCTGGGCATGTATGAGAATTTTCTTTGTATTTGAGCTCATCTGAGAGTGATCCTCAGTACTCTCTCCTGTTTATATATTCTTGGGAAGGTAGAGACATAGGAAAATTGGCCAGTTTCAAAGACTTCCAGAAATTTCTTTGTGTTGTCTACTTTCTGTCTTAATGAATGTTCCTGCAGTGTAGAAAGTTTTAATCTCAGAGCAAATTGTAACACAAAAGTCCCCCTTCCATCTCTGACATCAGGGTGTGTTGTCTATTGACCTTGTCAGTAAGTTGCTTTGTTGACATTACTACTCTGCAATCTTGCAGGGTCTTACTCATTATTAATTATATTAACCTTTCTTTGTTCCATATGGCTATAAAAATGTAGCTTAAGTTGATTTTAGTTGACTCTTTATCTATGGGATCATTCCAGAAATAGATGAAGGCATTCTTTTAAAAAAATCAGCTATTCCTAATTATCTTTTACTATTAGCTGAATTTCAAGAACAAATGAAAGAGTAATAAATAATTCCTTAAAATGGAATCCTTAAGACCTATGCTAGGGGAATAGCTAACCTTCTTCCACTCATCTAGATCAAACTTCTCTTTTATCTGGTCAGTTTTGTTTTGTAAATCATAGAAATATCCCTCTTTTTCATTTTTATAGTTATTCAGATTTTGCCATTTTAACTATTAATCTTTCTCTGTAGATCACTGTTAAACTACAACAGATATGGAAAATTTTAATTATAGGTCCATTACATTTACTACTATGGAGAACTTACCAGCTCTTGCCTCAGAATTAGGAAACTTAGATCATAATAAGCAAAATGACACCAGAAATTACATGTTACAAGGTATCATGCCTATTTAACTAATAAAAGTCATTTGGTCATCATATACTTCATTCCAGCAAAGGAAAATTTGACAATGTCACAATTGTTCAAAAGTAATAAACTTGGGTGGCCTGAAGGATGAGACAAATACCTGAGTATCCTTGTAAAATTCAAGTGCCAGTATATAGATATTCTTTTATGTTTCTGCCTTGAAATGAATTTTCTCTGTTATCATATTTCAACCCTATAATCAATGTTACATTCAGAACATTCCCTTATATAAAATTCAACCATAATGGGAAAAAAGTCTGGGGTATAGAATCATGAATGTAGTTTCACTAGTTCCTAGGTCTCAGAACTTGGCATCTAAGATGCTCAGATATGCAATACATCAATCTGTTCAAGATGTGACCATGTGTCTTATTCTGCACAATCAAGGAAAAAATATTTTTGTCAAGGAACAAAGGTAGTGACCTCAAATTGACATTATAGCTCAAGAATCAGAGAAATGTCCTATGTGGCTATCAATTATAGGATAAAAGAATCTTCAGAATTATTAGGTTTTTGAGGTCTAATAAGAACACGGTCATTAGGCTACTAATTTTTTTTCTCATAGAAGTTGTCGCAGTGTAAAATGCTTCAACATAAATAATCTCAGATGAGTTAAGAAGCAAATTCAACTAGTGTTGCATTTAGACT
>JADRCD010204338.1:0-27358 GCA_019843815.1 Montemys delectorum | reverse complement strand
CTCTCTCTCTCTCTCTCTCTCTCTCTCTCTCTCTCTCTCTCTCTCTTTCTCTCTCTCTTTCTCTCTTTCTTTTTTCTTTCTGTAGTTGTCCTGGGGATTGAAACCAGGATCTAAAAACATTAGACAAGAACTTGATCATAGAGCTACACCTCACACCCTAATTCTTTTTAAAATTGATTTAAGTTTTATTGAATTATGATGAGAAAAGATCCATAATTTCAGTTTATCTGAATTTGTTAACATTTAAAAACATATTTTATTTTTTTTAATTAGGTATTTTCTTTATTTACATGTAAATGTCTCCTTTCCCAGTTTCCCCTCCAAAAAACAAACAAACAAACAAACAAACAAACAAAAACAACAAGAACAAACTCCTGTTGCCTCCCCCATCCCCATGCCTGCCACCCCACCCTCAGGTATTGTCAGACCCTCTCAGGAGATAGCTATATTTAGGTTGGCTTGTTCTCCCCTCAGTCTCTGCTCCATAGCTAATCTCTACAACTCCTTCCATGGGTGTTTGGTTCCCCCTTTTAAGAAGGAATGAAATGTCCATTTTTTGGTCTTCCTTCTTCTTAAGTTTCTAGTGGTTTGTGGGTTGTTCTTCCTGTATTCTGAACTTCTGGGCTAATAACCACTTATCAGAGAATGCATACCATGTGTGTTTTTTGTGATTGGGTTACCTCACTCAGGATGATACTCTCCAGATCCATCCATTTCCCTAAGAATTTCATAAATTCATTGTTTTTAATAGCTGAGTAGTACTCCATTGTGTAGATGTACCACAGTTTCTGTATCCATTCCTCTGTTGAGGGACATCTGGGCTGTTTCCAGTTTCTGGCTATTATAAATAAGGCTGCTATGAACATGGTGGAGCATGTGTCCTTATTACATGTTGGAGCATCTTCTGGGTATATGCCTAGGAGTGGTATAGCTGAGTCCTCTGGTAGAACTATGTCCAATTTCCGGAGAAACCACCACACTAATTTCCAGAGTGGTTGTACCGGTTTGCAATCCCACCAGCAATGAAGGAGTGTTCTTCTTTCTCTACAACCTCTCCAGCATCTGCTGTCACCTGAGTCTTTTATCCTAGCCAATCTGACTGGTGTGAGGTGGAATCTCAGAGTTGTAAAAACATATTTTAAGTAAATAGAATTACATCACATTCTTTTTTCCGTTTTGTATCCCAACTTCTTCTAGAGCCACCCCTTAATATCTGCAATACCTTTTTTTATTTTACCATATTCTTTAAAATTTATAAAATATTGTAATGATAAAAATGAGTAGCATAAGAGTTGTTTGATATAAAACAATCAATTAAACAGTCTTATGTAGATGCTTGTCTGCAGCAATACTGAAAATACATACATTTTTCTCAATATAAATTTTAAATAACTCCAAACATATTAACTATGATATTTTAAATTAATATATCACTATTAGTTTTTTTAAATGAACATAAATAAAGTTTTTTTTTGTTTTAGTATTGCTTAAAATCTTGGCTCTTACTGTGGTATAAGCCCAAAATAAGAACAATTTTTAGATATTGGTGTTCACTGTAAGAAGGCTATACTTCAATGACCCTCACATCACCAAAGGATTTTACCTCCATTCTATAGTAGCTAAGCTAAGAGTCGACAGTTTTTCTGTGCCAAGGAGTGAATTGTAGGCACGATTTTTGGATCCAGATTTCCTGTTATGGTCAAAGCTATTTGACTGGAGTGATTGTCTTCATTCTCAGCCCACAGAGAACAGGTTACATTCATTTAAGAAATGGTGTGCGTATTAAGAAGGTCTATCCGAAATGGTGTGTGTATTAAGATGGTCTATCCATGAAGTCATTCACCAACTCTTTCAATGAACAATGGTTCTTCCCCCTGTTAACCTTGCTATTAAAAATCAAATCTATAAAATGTTTCTTTTATTACATACTCGATTGATAATCACTGCCAAATCTGACAACAGTCATCTGCCTTGTTATTATTTACACTGATCATAAATGTTGGCATTTTGGGATTGATTGCACTTTGCAAACTTTTCTTTTCAGCCCAGATCCATCTTTGTGTCACCTTTGTGTACAGAGCACAACGGCTCTAGCATTTGCTCAAATAATGCTTACATATTTGAAAATGCATTATGTAGTACCACATCAGACATTGCATTTTCTTGTTTTCCTTGTTTCCTTGTTTGATGTTTATGTTCTACTTTTTTTTTAATTCTAGAAACTACCACGTGTGGGTTCTTTTTTTTTTTTTTTTTTTTTTTAGTAAATGCCAGCAATATTTCATGTTCTTTTTATTGAGACTATGTTTCCTGTCAAAAACTAGCTTCATTGGAAAATGCCACTCTTGCACATTAATGGTGAAGCACAATGATAATAGCAACATCATTTGAATGCTATTTCTGTTCAGCCTGGAATGCTTCTTCAGTCTCCTTCAGCAAAACTCACGTCCTCATGCAATCTAGGCCTCTGTCCAAACAGCTCCTCAGAGGGAATCTTACTAAATGCCATCTCTAACAGCTGCCCTGCGCTATTTCTACTTTTTTTTTCCAATATAGGGTTTCTCTGTGTAGCCCTGGCTGTCCTGGAACTCACTCTGTAGACCAGTATGGCCTCGAACTCAGAAATCTGCCTGCCTCTGCCTCCCAAGTGCTGAGATTAAAGGCATGCGCCACCACCGCCTGACTTACTTCTATTTTTTTTATTCTACTTTCATTATAGCACAAACATGACCTGCTTAAGCTGCAGAAGGAACGAGATCTGTCTGTCTCTCCCTACCTCAACATCCCCTCAACCCCCCACAAATCCAGGACAAAAATCAAACATGATGACAACTGGATTGTGCATCCAGGAACCAATTAGATTTCAGCTTCCTTCTTAAGAGAATACATAAAGCTTTGGTTCAATGCATATTGAAAGTTGTGCTCGTAGTCAATGACTGCCTTTCAGGGCTAGCTGTGTAGACTACACTTTCTTCCTTTTTTGTTCCCATTTCTGCAACTTGAGAGGAAAATGGATTTGGAGTTGTGGGGAGACTGTGTCCTGGGACCAAATTAGGAGAAGAGTCAAAGTTCACTATTCTTGTAAAGAGAATAATTAACATCTCAGTGAAAACTTCATCCATTCTTAATTGGCATCCTACTCATAATCTTTCAAATACTTATCTTAAAAAAATCAGTAACTGTTAGCCTTTTTTTAGTTAGACTTATGTGTTTTGTAGTTATTTCCTTAGTTTGTCACATATTCTAGGGTTTATGAATTAAGTTTGGTAAAAGTTACTCTGAAGGCTCATGAAAGTCTATCAAATCTTTGTCTCTAATTAAAATTTCTTAATTGGAGTAAAAAGTCAAACCAAAGAGAATGTCCTCAAAATAATGCAATATTGATCGGTCAAATTGCTTTACTGTGTCTGATTTATGTCAATAATGGACTTGTTTCTTATGTATTTTGGAAGATGTGGAGAAATTTTTTACTCTCTTATTTCTTATTTTATGAAAAGAGAAAGATAAGGAAATGGAGATTTAGAAGTATAGCTCCCTTGGGGAAGGAAACACTAAAATGGTATTCATTGGAAGTTGGTGGTAATTTCAGGACACTTAACTCCCTGCACATAATCCACCATAGGAATTTTACTCTTAAATGTCAAGACGTTTTTTATGTTCCTGCCAAGTAAGTTGCACTCTTGTCTAAAACTCTCAGTATCAGTCAATTGAGTTAGCCAATTTCAGGTCAAAATGACACAGAATCTTAACTAAGAGGCTAGAAGTTCTTCCTGCAAGGAGAGCTGGAACTCAGAGACGGTTATGGTTAGCAGAAAGACTTCAACTCT
The DNA here is from genome assembly GCA_019843815.1 of Montemys delectorum. Taxonomy (NCBI): domain Eukaryota; kingdom Metazoa; phylum Chordata; class Mammalia; order Rodentia; family Muridae; genus Montemys; species Montemys delectorum. The sequence goes on along the minus strand of JADRCD010204338.1, from coordinate 23,531 downwards.
ATCGTACTGATGCCATGGATGTGCCTTCTGTCATGGAAGTAATATCACGATGGGAACAACTCAGACAAACTTCCCAGGTCCGTGTGTGTTATCTTGTGTCCACTTCTGCATTACAGCTGGCTTGTGTTGTATCAGTTGTGGACAGGGCTGATGGAGTGAGAGCTGTGGATACATGACATCTCAGGCCACCTCTTCTTACTTCTCACAGGTTCATCATTGAAAAGGAGATACCATGCTTTTTATTCTTATTTTCCAAGGCTTTTCAGGTGTGCCTGTGAATGTAAAAAAAAAAAAAAATTTACATGTATAAAATACTATACGCTGCTCCCAATGAAGGTGTTCATTAGTAGTGTTATAAATTTTAAAAAATAAGGGATTTGAAAGACACGAATAATGCTGGTACAATACCGGAAGGTCATTCTAAACATTCTAAACAAAGAAAGGAATGGGCTCATGTTGACAGTGTCTGAAGGAGCATGCAGTGACTGCTTGTCTGATCAATTTTAAGTTTCCCTACGTGAAATTTCATGGCTCCTATGGACCCAAGGCTACCCATGAGCATCTAAAATTCACCTCAAGACAGCAAGTGAGCTTCTGTACTTGGGCCACATCACTTCGTTGTCTCTGGATTTCCCTGTTATTTTCCCCGAGTTTGTGTTGTGTAAAGATGCCGAAACCTTGGGCCCCTTCAGTTAAAGGATATGGAAAGTAGCTACACACGGAAAAATGCAAGGCATCTGGAAACCAGGGCCCGGAGGATGTAACGTGCCTCGGCGACCAACTGGCTAACTGTATCCTGTTCTCTCATTCTTTTATTCCCTCCAGACACCTTTTTTTCCTCTTCCAGCCCCGAGGAGTAATGACTTCTTCATCTGGCACCACCACTGCAGACAGAGCGAAGGCCTTCCCAGGCCACGTTGGTCATGGCCCGTTTCTATTGGTCGGAAGGGATGATGGACGAGCAGCAGATGCTATTGTTTGCCTGGCTTCGTTGCTCAGTCTCGAGAGATTATTGACACTCATTAGTGACCAGTCAGCTGCTCAGGAAAGGAACCACAAGATCAATAGAGTGGCTCTCAGAAGGCGGTAGTGTCTCAGTCCTGTGCATATCCTAGTGTCTTCATAACTGTCACATCAAAAGTTGAAGCCATATATACTCTCTGAAGTCTACATTCTCAGAAAGGCAGATATGTAAAATTCACTGAATTTCCCTATTCCAGGATTTTTGAGATGCGATGATAGCTCCTTCCTAGTCACTTACTCCGGATCAGCTGAACCCTAGTTCACAGATTTATCCAATGCACTATTCTTAATGCATGCCTGGCAAGTGTTGGAAGTTCCAGTTTGAGGAACACTGGCCACAGTGAAGTGATTAGAGGACTGCAGGATGTCTGATCAAATCCTTTTGATTTTGCTTAATTTTTTTTTTTTTCCTGGCCAGAGAGACTTCCATTTGGGAATTAAGTCTGTTTCACTAACCACCAGTTTGTATAGAAATCTATGATATGCTTACAAAGATAAGATACAGTTGTGGGGGCCCTTGGCCCTGTGAAGGTTCTATGCCCCAGTGTAGGGGAATGCCAGGGACAGGATGTGGGAGAGGGTGGGGTGGTGAGCAGGGGGAGTGGGAGGGGGAGGGAATAGGGTTTTTTCCTGGTTTGTTTTCATCTTTTTTAATTTTAATTTTATTTTTATTTTTTATTTTTTTTTCGGAGGAGAAACTGGGAAAGGAGATATCATATGACATATAAATAAAGAAAATATCTAAAAAAAAAAGAGAATATTCCCATGTATGGGTATGCCAACTATAATTTTGATGAAAAATACCAAATGAATGAAATAGAAATAACAACAACAACAACAAAAAAAGATAGAGTTGTGGGAATGTTGCTGGGTTTAGGAGGGATAGGGGTTGACCCAGATCCAGTATCTTCTATAAACTATATCCAGTTCATGTGTAGGTGCACAAGCCCGAGCTGGATGTGGCTCTTTACTGAACAGCTGAGTAGTGTCTGCTGCATTTGAGTGGAAATCTTATTAGGCAGAAGGTAGATTTCGGGATTGACTAAAGGCAGCAGCTGCTGTCATCCATCACTCTCTCCCTGACCAATGAGGAGAGTGTTAGACTCGCCTGCGGGTGAGATGGGCTGACTGCTAACTGAAAATGAGGAAATCATTGCTCAGACATGCAAGAAAAACCTCTGAGATGCCATGATGGAACATATGAATAAGCCTGTCTTGGTTAGATCAAATGCTTTCTGAATTCAGAAACGCTCTGCTTGCTGGTATCATGGCACTGCATAGTAATTTCTTAATTTGCCAAATGATTGCATGGCTTACAGTTAGTATGTTATTTTGGACTGACATGGCTCATAGGGCTACCTAAATATATCTTTACCGTTGAGGATGTTAGAAATAAAATATTAATTGCTACAAATTAAACCTGACTGATTAAAAACAGAATGAATGAATTTATCAGTTAATAAAGTATAAAGAGGCTGAGTGAATGTTTTCAGGCATCATGAGAAATAAACATTTACTTTTTCTTTTTATCTGTGACCTCTCCGAAATATAAAGGAGAGTAGAACAAACTGAGCTGGTTTCAGTGGAGAGAAATACCAGCTAGTCAATCCTGATGACTTGAGTTCCATCCCTGGAAAGCTATTATCAAAGATACAGTAGAGTACATCTCTAATGCAATCCCTCGGTTTCTACAACAAGATGAGAGGCAGAGGCAGAAGACTCTCCCGAAAGTTCACATGCCAGCTAGCATAAAGTGTGCAATGGCAGAAACAACCGTCCCTGGGACCCACATAGTGGGAGGCGAGAACCAACTTCTGTAAGTGGTCTTCTGAACCTCCTCACTCTTGTCATGCCAATTCAAGGCCACATGCTTACTCCCTCAATAAATAAGTATAATAAAAATGTCAGGTCATAAGCAGACGTGTTATGCATCTTATAATGCAAAATAAAATGATAATGTAGCAATTTTATCCATAAAACCAGAAAACTGTATTACATTTTGGTCATATTCTTTCCCCTCCCCCAAATCCTTCCAGATCTTTCTCACCTCCGTACCCACAAAATTTCATCTTCTTACTCTCTCTCAAAACAAAAAAAAAACAAAAATCAAAACAAGTAAACAAAAACAATGAGATGAAACTAAGAAAATCCCGTGGAATCTATTTTTGTATTAGCCAATTATTTCTGGGCATTATTTCCTTGGCGTGTGGTTGATACATCCAGTGACAGTTCAAAGGGAAAACTAATTTTCCCTTTGACAGTAAGGTATCAACTGAAAATTGCTTCTTGGTTAGGGGAAGGAGTCTCTGTCCACTTTCCCTTCAGTGCTGAGATTTTTGTCTGATTTGAATCTCTGCAGGTCTCATGCATGCTTGTCACAGTCCTGTGGATTCATATGGATATCAGTCCTATCATGTTTTGGAAGACACTATTTCCACCACTTCTGGCTCCTACAGTCTTTCTGCCTCCTCTTCCTCATAGATCCCTGAGCCTTGAGAGGAGGGGTTTGAGAAAGGTAACTCATTTGCGACTGAGTGTTAAAAATTTCACTCTCTGTCCATTGTCCAGTCGTGGATTTCTGTGTTAATTGCCATGTTCTGAAAGAAGTTTCTTTGATGAGGGTTGAGTGATGCACCCATCTATGCATGTAGCAATGTGTCATTAGGAGTCATTTTATTGCTATGTTCTGGGTGACCTCACTCAGGATGATTGTTCCTAGTTTACCTGCATTACCTGTATCCATTTACCTGCAAATTCCAAAATTTCATTTGTCTTAAGAGCCAAATAATGTTCTATAACATAAATGTACCACACTTTTAAATATCCACTCATCAGTTGATAGATGTCTAGACTGTTTATCATTTTTGACTCTTATGAATAGAGTAGCAGTAAACATGGATAAACAAGTGTCTCTGTAGTAGGATGTAGAGTCCTTTGTCTATATACCCAAGAGTGGTGTAGTTAGATCTTGAGATAGACCTATTCCCAGCTCCCTGGAAACCACTACAGTGAGCTAGATATAGGGTGGCTGTAAATGTTTGCAGTAGTACCAGCAATAAATGAGTGTTCCCCTATCCCATTTTCTCACCAGCAGGAGATGTCATCTGTTTTTTTTTTTGTTTTTTTTTTTTTGGATTTTGGCTATTTTGATTGGGGTAAAATGAAATCTCAAAGTGGTTTTAACTTGCATATCATGATGACTAAGGATATTGAAGATTTGTGGGGTTTTTTTCCCAATTTCTGTGAAGAATTGTGTTGTTATTTTGATGGGGATTGATTTGAATTTGTAGATTGTTTTTGGTAGGGTGGCTATTTTTATTATGTTAATCCTATTGATCCACAGGCATGGGAGATTTTTTTCAACTTCTGATGTCTTTTTCAATTTCTTTCTTCAGTGTCTTAATTTTTTTTTTAACAAGGATTTCACTTGATTGGTTAGAGCTCCTCCAGGGCATATCTTTGGGACTGTTATGAAGGATCTTGCTTTACTGAAAGTGTCTATCAGCTGTAGAAGTTTCCTGATGGAGTTTTTAGGGACCTTATGTATAAGATCATACTATCTACAAGTAGGTATCTTGACTTCTTTCTTTCCTATGTGTGTCCCCTTGATTTCCTTCAGTTGTCTCAGTGGTTTAGCTAAAACTTCAAGCATTGTATTGAATAGGTATGGAGAGAATGGCTAACCTTGAGTTGTTCCTGATTTTAGAGCAAGTATTTTCTATTTAGATTGATGTTGGCTGTGGGCTTGCTATACATTCCCTCATTATATTGAGTTATGTCTTTTGTATCACTGGTCTCCCCAGGACTTTTATTATGAAGGGGTTTTGAATTTTTGCCAAAGCTATTTTCAGCATCTAATGAGATGATCATGTATTTTTTTTTGTGTGTGTGTGTGTGGTAGATTACAATTACTGAATTATATACATATATTCAATCATCTCTGTATCTTTGAGAGGAAATCTACTTGATAATTATAGGCAGTACTTTTGATGTGCTCTAGAATTTATAAATATTTTTAACTGAGAATTTTAAATTTTATGGCCAAAAGGTATATTGGCCTATATGTAACCTTCTTTGTTTTGTTGGGTCATTGTGTGGTTTTGGTATTAGGATAATAATGATACTATAAAAAAATCAATAAGTGTTTCTTCAGTTTCTCTTTGGTGGGACAATTTCAGGAATATTGACATTAGTTTTTTGATAATAAGGGAGAGATGTGCTAAATGTATCTGCTCATGGGCTGTTTTTAGTTGCAGGATTTTTAATCATTGCTCCTATCTAGCTAAGTGTTGTTGGCCTGTTTAAATTATTTATTTAATGTTAATTTAACTTGGGAAGGTTGTAAATACCAAAACATTCATCATTTCTTAAGCTTTTTTTTTTTTTTTTTATTTTGGTGAAAAACAGATCTAAAAAAAGTTCTTATGATCCTCTGAATTCCCTCAGTGTCTATTTTAATCTCTAATATATTAAATTGAGTCTTTATTCTCTATCTTTTGCTTGGGTTGCTTGTAAACCTTGCTAATTTTTATCAAAGAAACAACTCTTTGTTTCAATGAGTCTTTGTTTTTTTTTTCTTTTTTTTTTGTTTCTTTCTATTTTATTAAGTTCAGCCTTGAATTTAGTTTTTTTCTATTTATTCTTTCTGGATATTTTTCTTCTAGTTTTTCTAGAGATTTCAAATGTCTTAAGCTATTATTAGGCAATCTCTCCAAATTTCTTATGTAGGCCCTTAGTCTATGAAGTTGCCTCTTAAAACCACTTTCAACTGTGTCCTATAAGTTTGGGTATGTTGTGGTCTTTCTTTTTTTTTTTTTTTTTCATTTAACTATAAAATATTTAAATTTACTTCTTGAGTCTTGACCCAATTTTCATTTATGTCTGAGTTGTTCAGCTTCCATGAGGGTTTCTGTTGTTGTTGTTGTTGTTGTCAATACCCAGTTTTAATCCAAGGTGGTCAGATAGGTTGTAGGGTACTATTTCAGTTTTCTTATATCCATTGAGACTTGCTTTGTATCTGAGTATGATGTCAATTTCAGAGAAAGTTCTATGAGCTGTTGAGAAGGTATATTATTAGTGCTTGAATGGAATGTTGTATAGGTGTTGGTTAGGTCCACTTTATTTATAATGTTGTTTAATTCTGGCATTTTTCTGTTTAGTTTTTGTCTGGATGACCTGTCTGTTGGCCATAGTGGGATACTGAAATCAGCCCCTATCACTGTGTTACAGTCACTATGAGATTTTTAACTATAGTAGTGTTTCTTCATTGTGGGACTGTGAAAGGCAGCCCGTTTTCTGGTTGAGCTAAGCTTAAACCCCAGAAACTCAGCAGGTGTTGAGGTGTTTGCCATACCTCCAGACACCAGGCTCCTCACACAGAGGCCTCAGCTCCGAACTTCTGTGTCCATCAGTCATATAGGGCAATGCCCCAAGCCCTTGTTATTCTGTCTGGACTCCACTCCCACAGTTACCTGGCAACAGCCACGTATGCTCCTCCCCACAGTTATCTGGCACCAGCCAAGTAGGCCTGGCCCACTATCAAAGGCGCTGCTTGCCCCTTCCTCCCTCTCTTACTCTTACTCTCTTACTCTCTTACTCTTGCCTCTCTCTCTTGCCCTCTTGCTCACCCTCTCTCCACATTCCCTCCCCCCTCTCTCCACGTGGCCATGGCTGGCCTCTACTTCTCTACTCTCTCCTTCTCTCTGCCTTTCTCTGCTTCTACTACCTTCTTAGTTCCCCTTCCCCATGCTCAGGCTCACCCTGAGAAAAGAGGGTACGGTTTCACCCATCACAGCTCTCCACCATGACAATAAATGCCTTAAAACCATGGACTGCCTCTTCTCATCAGGATCCACTGTGCTGGAGCAATGGAGCAGGCCTTCCTCTGAAGAGCTCCATCTAATCTCCCACAGGAGACCTCCCTTCCCTTTCAGCACTTCCAGACATGGCTTCCACCAAGACACGCCACAGAGCAAGCCAAGGACTCTCGTCCCCGTGAAAACCAGTCACAGCTCTCTTCCCACCATTTTTCCTTCGGCCCCAGGGTAGAGTCATCCCTGGGGCCCTCCATTCCCAGCTCTTCTGCAGCATCCAGCCAGCGGAGTCTTAGAGTTGTGATATCTTCGTCGTGGATTTTCCCTTTAATGAGAATGTAGTATCCTTCCTTATCGCTTCTGATTTATTTCGATTTGAAGTCTGTTTTTTTTTTCAAATATTAAAATAGCTATACTTGCTTTCTTCTTGGGTTCATTTGCTTGGGTCCATTTTCCAATTTATTTTTAAACCCTGAGGACAGCCTTGCTGATGCAGAAAAAACTGAGTCTTGTTTTTAAATTCAGTTTATTACATTGTGTCTTTTAATTGGCAATTCTAAGGTTATTAATATTGAAAGTTATTAAGAAGCGGTGTTTATTATTTTGTTGTGATGGTGTAGTTCCTCCATGCACTTTGACTCACTGCTATGGGATTATTTATCCCTTGTGTTTTTGTGGGTGTGCTTAACCTCTTCAGACTGACATTTTTCTTCTAGTGCTTTCTGTCTACAGTGCTGGATTGGTGAACATAAATTTCTTAAACTTGTTTTTATTGGGAAATATTTTTCTTCCTCTGTTGAGGATAATTGATAATTTTGCTGAGTATAGTAGTTTGGGCTGGCATCTGTGGTTCCTCAGTCTTTGCACAGTATCTGTCTTTTCATTAATAACCTGTGAGCACGTCAAGAACATAAAACCAGAATGGCTATTATGGAAAAAGAATAATCAGAGTATATACATTTAGTAGGTCATACTGGTGTACTGAACGGATTGCCTCTTCCAGGTTTGAAACAGTCCTAAATTCAGCTTTTGGGAACATTTGTAACCAATAGGTATGTGTAACCAAGAGCTATTAGTCAAGCTCTTCTTCAAGCCTTATCTAAACTGAAACGAGTTACCTAGCCCAAGAGAATAATAGAGACATTTTTTTGGTGTTCAATCACTTAGGAACTCAGTTCCAATATCTGCTTTTTTATTACTGGAAGACTCCTTGGCAGAACTTTGGATTCCAGAAATTGCCAGAGTGTGATCTTAGGGGCTTAAAGACATCAAGGGAGTGAAGAAAGCAGGACTATGATGAAGGCCAGATAAGTAAGAATGGATGTAATGAAGACCTCGCCACATCTAAGAAGAGATCTAAAACTAAGATAGTTCTTCACAGTGGACCAGAAAGCTTGGAAAAGGAGCTGATACTTGGAAAATGACGGGTGCTCTTGGTAGCTAAAGCCAATGGAGAAAAGCATCACATTAGAATAGTACTCACTGACAGAAACTGGGATGGTTGGGATACTGCTTCCATATAATTCTGAAATGTCCTTTTTGGGCTCATGTTTTGTGCACCTGGTCCCCAGGTGTTGGCAGTACTTTGCAGCATCTCTGGGAGACAGGACTTGGATGATAGAAGCAACTTGCTAGGGATGTGCTTTTGAAGTGGTAGATTAGTCCCAGTACCAGTGTAACTGTCTCTGTTTCCTGATCCACGAATATGTGAGCAGGAAGTGCCACTGTACACTTAAAAAAACCCCTCTTTTAGATTTTATTTTGTGTATATAAAGATTTTGCCTGCGTGGATGTCTGTGTACCACATGTGTGCTTGGTACTCCCAGAGGCCAGAAGAGAGTGTTGAATCACCTGGGACTGGAGTCACACACAGTTGTGAGTCACCATGTAGGCACTGGGAACTGAATGACTATTCTCTGGGGGAGTAGTCAGTGTCAGTGCCTTTGACTGCTGACCTACTTCTTTTTCTTTTCTTTCCTTTTTTTTTTTTTTTTAACTTTTATTGCATTATGTTGAAAACAGTTACATGATTTCAATTTGTCTGAATTTTTTAACATTTAAAAACATATTTTAAATAAATAGAATTAAATCACATCCTTGTTTTCCTTTTGTACCCTAACTCCTCCCAGAGACCACCTCTTCAATACCTACAATACCTTTTTCTTAAAATTTATAAAATATTATAACAATAAAAGTGAGTATTATAAAAGTTGTTTGATATAAAACAATCAATTTAACAGTGTTATGTAGATGCTTGTCTGCAGCAATTCTGAAAATACATATGTTTTTCTCAGTATAAATTTCAAATAACTCCAAACATATTAACTGTATATTTCAAAATAATACATCACTACTAGTATTTTTTTAAATGAACATAAATATATAAAGTCTTTTTGTTTGTTTGTTTTGTATTTAGTAGAGTTTAAAATCTTGGCTCTTTCTGTGGTACAAGCCCAAGATAAGAACAATTTTTAGACATTGGATTTCATTGTAATAAGGTTGTACTTCAATGACCCTCAAATCACTGAAGGATTTTTCCTCTATCGCAGCTAAGCTGAGAGTTGACAGTTCTGCTGCGCCAAGGAATGAATTGTAGGCATGATTTTTAGATACAGACTTCCTGCTATGGTCAAAAAGCTATTTGACTTGAGTGTGTGACTTTATTCTCAGCCCACAGAGAACAAGTTACATTCATTTAAGAAATGGTGTGTGTATTAAGATACTCTATCCATAAAGTCATTCACCAACTGTTTCAATGAACAATGGTTCTGCATGGAAGGTGGTACAGACATTAGGTGAGGATAAGAATCTAGTTCATTGGATGTGATGATTTTGAAAAGCATTCATCTCAGAGAAAGAGTAACTTATAAAGTCCTCTTCTTCAAACTTGATACAAGAGCTAGAAATGTCAAGCAAAGCATCAGTCTCACTCTTTGTTGTTCTCTTTCGTACAAGCCACCTCCCAAGTTAATTGTCTATGTCTCCCTTGGGTATATAAATACTTTTGAAATATATAAGCTGTTCTGAAAACCATAGTATAGTGTAAAAACATAAAATAAACAATACTAATAGAGAGGCTGAATTAGGAGAAGCAAGATTTCAAGACCCTTACATTGTACACAGCAAGACACTGTCACAAACAAGCTGAAAGTATATACAGATTGTGCAATATTGGACCTATTTCTCTAATTACCAAATTAGAGAGACCATTGGATGATAATCAACAAATTTCTAATTCCTCATATTTTTGGATTTCAATCAATTAGGATATGTTGGTAAGATTAATTTTCATATTAAGATATTAAGAAAAGGTAATTGTCACTTCCTGTTGTTTTTGTTGTAAGAGGTGGAACTAGATTTGTATGGATTTGTTGAAAGATTACTTTCTTGTTTCTTCTAGGTTGTAGTTTTGCTCCTTATGTTGATAGTTTCCATCTACTATCCTTTGTAGGACTGGATTTGTGGAAAGATATTGTGTAAATTTTGTTTTGTCATGGAATATCTTGTTTTCTCCATCTATGGCAATTGAGAGTTTTGCTGGGTATAGTAACCTGGGCTGGTATTTGTGTTCTTGTAAGGTCTGTATGACATCTGCCCAGGATCTTCTAGCTTTCATAGTCTCTGGTGAGAAGTCTGGTGTAATTCTGATAGGCCTGCCTTTATATGTTACTTGCCTTTTTTCCCTTACTGCTTTTAAAATTCTTTCTTTGTTTAGTGCATTTGGTGTTTTTATTATTATGTGATGGGAAGAATTTCTTTTCTGGTCCAGTATATTTGATGTTCTGTAGGCTTCTTGTATGTTCATGGGCATCTCTTTCTTTAAGTTAGGGAAGTTTTCTTCTACAATTTTGTTGAAGATATTTGCTGGCCCATTACATTGGGAGTCTTCACTCTCTTCTATACCTATTATCCTTAGGTTTGGTCTTCTCATTGTGTCCTGGATTTCCTGGATGTTTTGGGTTAGGAGTTTTTTGCTTTTTGCATTTTCTTTGACTGTTGTGTCAATGTTTTCTATGATGTCTCCTGCCCCCGAGATTCTCTTTTCTATCTCTTGTATTCTGTTAGTGATGCTTGCATCTATGACTCCTGATTTCTTTCCTAGGTTTTGTATCTCCAGGGTTGTCTCACTTTCCTCAACTCTGATTCTGGATGTGTCAGAGTGTCTGGGAGTGGAGCTTCCTCTGGGTGTTGTGCGACTGACTGCAGAGCTTGTGCCCAAGGTCTGCTCAGGACACCAGCCCAGAGAGACCAGCGCTGACCCACTTCTTCATAGCATCTCTCCCCACTCTTTTGCCCATGTATAGACAGCTAATCTACATGCTGTACTACCCTGTCCTCTCTTAACATGTTTTCATTAAATATTATGTCATGGCAATGAGACAGTAACTAACAGAGAAACCAAAATGATATAAGCCCAGGTCATTAGCCATAGGCAACAAGAAAGTTTCATTCATTTTAGTGAATAAATTGAGATGAGCCTATATTGAGGCTTCCTGGAAGAAAGGTATGAAAATAGTTTATAAAACACAATGTTCCTAAAAGCAAGGTCTTTGTGCATCCACCGAAGTTAGCACTCAATTTATGCAATGAAAACACACGAGCTGTGAATTAACAGAAGGCAGAGATATTCTTCAAGTAAAAACGTAATGAAAGTATTTTACTCATTATCTGGCTAGCAGTCCAGTTTCAGATTGGGATTCATTAGACTGAAAGAAAGGCCAGTTCCCCAGGAGGAAAGACTACGAGAACATGCAGTTCCTCTTTCTGTCTTCAAAGAGACTTCTAGTTGTTTACTTATGTGACCATATACCAAAGAAGGAGAAATGGGTATAGTTTGGATTGAGGTCCAAGATGACTCTTATACCAGTAGACCAAAACCATCATGATAAACTCCCCTGTCATAGTGGAGGACAAGAAACAACCTCAGTTCTATGAAATCTAACTGGACGATATGAACAATTGTGAAGTTATATTCATCTGTGTGTGAGTGCTGTTCAATGAAACATAAAGACTTTTGGACAACAGGGTGAATTAAAACTGGTGTTTGTGTAGTATTATACAAATAATAGATTGTTCTCATTCTTTTTTTAATATTTGTCAAATTTGTGATACATTTTAATTTTAGTAGCCATTTCAGTGATTAAGTGACTGCAACTATATTTCTACTTTGATTTCTTTCAGTACTAAACAAATTATGCTGGGATATGATGACACACTCCTGAAATTCAGCATAGGCGACATGGGGCAATGTTACGAGTTCAAGGCCAGCCATGAATCCATATCAAAACACTGACTCAAAAAACAAACAATCAAATTTCTGTTCAGTTTTAGGAAAAGATAGGATACAGTTATTTCTTGAAGTGCCTTTGTTGTTCTGTTACATAGTTATTTCCTCTGAGATTAAACCTTCCATGTTGGAAGGAAACTCCTTAAGAAACAGGATCCTCTAATACATCCTCAGGCAGGCTGAGCTGCCTGGAAGAAGCAGGTCTAGCTGCTTGGAATAGACATGAGCCACACAAAAAAAATACTTTTAGACTTGATGAGCTGCTTGGTAGGTGCGCAGTGTACTCCAAGTTTCCAGCTTACATGAGCTGTATCCATGATGAGTGGGTTTTGGTGATGCAGGTGTTTTTTAGAGCTTTCTTTTTTCTTTTTTAAAGATTTATTTATTGTTATATATAAGTAGCTGTCTTCAGACACACCAGAAGAGGGCGTCAGGTCTCATTACAGATGGTTGTGAACCACCATGTGGTTGCTGGGATTTGAACTCAGGACCTTCAGAAGAGCAGTCAGTGCTCTTAACCACTGAGCCATCTCTCCAGCCCTTTTTTAGGGTTTTCTGCTCCTGTAACATCTCACCCATATTCCTGTAAGTAATCCCAGTAAAACTCATTTGCTCGTCAAACTGGATTAGAGTGGTATCTGTATTTTGGTTTGTTGTTGGTTCCTTATTTGGTGAATGTTCACATCGCCTCAGGAATAATGCTATATAACACCTTCCTCAAATTAAACAAAACAGAATCTATCAGTCTTTCTTTTTTAAAAAAATTCTTTGTAGAAAATAAGCTTTAGTACTTCACAGATGTCCTCATTTAATTAATTGGTCTGTTTCTTATAAATGCTAAGTGGAGCCTTGTAAGACAGCAGTGAGTTTCCTGATGGATCATCATCAGCTAGGGACTTGAGAGGCAAAGAGCCTAGGGTCCATGAAAGCATAGTTATTGAGAGCGAATATTTTCATTCCTGGGATAAGAACAATAATATGAACTACTAGTCTAGCTGTGTGGTTCCCAACCTTCCCCATGTTATGGCCCTTTAATATATACTTCCTCATATTCCCAACATAAAATTATCTTCTTGCTAGCTCACAACTGTAATTTTCCACTGTTATGAATTATAATGTGACTATCTGGTATACAAGAAAGATCTGATATGTAACTGTTGTAGGGGTCAAAACTTACTGGTTGAGAACCATTGGTCTAGCCTCAGACCTAGGACATCACCATTCATTCTCTATTACAATTATGGATCATCTACAACTTCCACTGACATCGTATTGGTTTCCACTTTTGGTGTGATCAGGTTAATTTAGGCCATGCTATGCATCAGGGGCAAATACATGGGAAGCCTTCATAATAATAAAAAACAAAAAAACTCCACGTACTCCAGAGGGTTAGTGGCAGTAAACATGAAAACTTATACCATATGGTAATATTATTGAACCGTTTAGAAGTCCAGAGTCTGAAACCTGCTGGGACATCCCTTCCAAGATGATGAACCAAGAATGGCATTTCCTACTTTCCATTCCAAAATGGAAGGGGATGGTTGAGATGCCTTTGACTTTTGAGGATACTACTTTCAATACCTGAGAATACAACTACAAGTTGTATACCTATTGTCAACATTTACAGTTGCCAAATTTGTGCAGAGTTTAGAGATGAACAGGGGTTTCCCCTGTGCCAGGCTACCCTGTAAGAGGCTCTCTGGAATATGTTGTAGTGGTATGAGATATACGTGTAGTAAGAAAATGCACTGTTGTGATTTTTCGTGTCCACTAGAATTCACACTGCAAATGTAACTTCAGTGTAACAGTACTGGTAGGTGGAGTCTCATGGGAAGTGTGTAGGTCACAAGAACTCTGACTCCCAGAATGAGGCAGCAGTAGTTGAGTGGGGTCTTCCTCTCCGTCCTTTCCCTTTCTTGTTGTCAGTGTGGGAACAATGATATTCCTCCTTAAGAAGATTCAAGGTACCCCAGTGGAAGCAGATTATCTGGGCCTTCATCTGCTAGCACCCTGATACATCCTCAGGCAGGCTGAGCTGCCTGGAAGAAGCAGGTCTAGCTGCTCGGAATAGACATGAGCCACACAAAAGGAATACTTTTAGACTTGATGAGCTGCCTTGTTAGCTACCAAACAATGAGAATATATGTCACTTGTTTACAGATTACCCACTCCACCATATTCTGTGACCACAGCATAAACTAACATAGAACCTATGTGAAATTTATAGCAAACCTCAATAGAGACCTATGGAATTCTGGAGAACAACAGAGCCCACCAAATAGATTCTTGTGATGACCTAGTGAGATAATGCTTGTGCATAGTATTTAGCTCATGGTTAGATCAATAACAAAAAAAAATCAGTATAGGCTAGCTGATACCACTTTAGGAAAATAAATATATGTGTCCAGATAAACTTATGTAAAATATTTATTGAGGTATTAGTTTTTGATAGTAAGAACAAGACAACCAAATGTATAGCAATAGAACATTATTAAGAGTAGTAAGATGTCTTGTGAGATGGCTGTTAAGAACATTTTTCTTAAGAATATGTATTGACACTGGAAAACACTGAAGAAGGTAACTTGTATAGCCATTACTTATACCCATGCTTGCATCTATTTTTTCATACATCATATATATATATATATATATATATATATATATACATACATATGTATGCAACATATATTGTTCTAAATATATAGTATATATAATATGCATTATAAATTATGCATATAGTTTTTAGAAACACATATAATACAATTTTTATAAAAGAAAAAGGTTAGCTATACACAAAAACCTTGAAGGGAGTTTCCAATTGTTAAGGGTAGTTTTTTCACTCTTCCTTACTGGGCTCTTTCCTTGGTATGGAAAGAGGTCATTTTTGCAGGCTATTGTTGGAAAAAAACCTACGTGCTAAAGCAAAGCATCACGCTATGTCACTCAATGCCCTGTCACTCATCTGGACTTCTATGCTTTCTGAACTCTGCTGCTGTCTTTTACTAAGCAATAGAGAGAAATAGATGTGAGATGAAGAGAAAAGGAGCAGAGGAGGAGGGCTATGACTGGTGTCCTTCAAGGTGCAGTATATCAGCAGCAATGACTGTGAGCTATTAAGATGTGGGATTTAACAATGGGGGTGACCTTAGCTGTGACACACAACATTTGGTTTATGGAACCTGAAGAGGCCACCTCTAATAGCCAGGCAGGAACCGTCAGGGAGCAACAGAGATAACAATCCACCCACACAACTGTCAACCCAAAATTTATCCTGCCTACAAGAAATGCAGGGACAGGTGATGGAGCAGAGATTGAGGGAATGACTTACCAATAACTGACCCAACTTGAAATCCATCCCATGGAGAAGCACCAATCTCTCACACTATTAATGATATTGTTATGTTTGCAGACAGGAGTGTAGCATGACTGTTCTCTGAGAGGCTCCATCCAGCAGCTGATTTAGGCAGATGCAGACACCCTAAGTTAAACCTTGAATGGAGCTTGGGGACTGTTATGGAAGAATTGGAGGAAGCATTGTGGCCGTGGAGAAGATAGAACTCCACAGGTAGGCCAACAGATTCAACTAACCTGGACCTTTGGAGTTCTCAGAGATTGAGCCATCAAAGAACATGCATGGGCTGTACTTAGGCATTCATGCACATATGTAGCAGATATGCAGCTTGGTCTTCATGTATGTCACAAACAACTGGAGCAGGGGCTACCCCAAAAGCTGTTGCCTGCACATGTAATGCATTCTTCTAGCCTTGTCTGGTTCCAGTGCAAAGGATGTACCTAGCTTCAAAGACTTGATGTGTCTGGGTGGAGGAATACCCTTGGGGAGGGGCACCAGTTCAGAAAAGAAGGGGAAGAGGAATGGGGGAAGTGGGAGGGGGTGACCGGGAGAGGGGCAGTGAACAGGATATAAAGTGAATAAGTTAAAATAATAATTAAAAGATGTGGGATTCAAAATGCCAGACTACCTCTGCATTTTGGTTAGAAAAGAGGAGCTGGGAAAGGGAGTAAGAAGGGGCATAGTTTAGAAGAATGAATACCCTTCATAAATTCTAGTTTTCCTTTCAAATATCAGCCAGGTACCCTTGGCCTCCTCTTTGTCCTTCAGAGTCTTCCATGTGGCCACACTTTCGTTCCTCCACAGGACACATGCATGTCTTTCAGTGCTGCTCCTCTGTCCAGCACATGCTTGCCAGCTCTCCTTTAATCCCTGCCTCCCAGAACTCTGCACACCCAGCACTCCACACATTCCAAGGGGTCAGTACCCAGCACCCAGTGCTCTTTCATCATTAGAAGACCAGACAGTTGTTGCTAAGCAGAGTATACAGGGCACAACTGTAGCCAACTGTCTAACTGAAGATCACGCCTGGTATTTCTCAGTTTGCATGGATTATGAGTGGGGAAAGCAAGGATTTCCCAGTTTACTGCAAGGCTGGTACATCTTTGTGGCTTGTTATGAAAACAGTAGCCATGTTCTATGACTTTAATTTTGCTCAAACCAAAGAAGAAACTTTTATTCTACACACACACACACACACACACACACACACACACACACACACACACACACAAACTTTAAGAATAGACATTTAGTTTTCTGGGTTAGAATCAACAATAGAAATAATATTGACATTGTTTTCAAAAGCCCATGTGTTTGGATTGGATTAGGGGTATCCTAATGTGCCAACTTTTATTCTATTTAATCAAGTGACCCTAAAATAAGTGTGTATATCTGTAAATCACAGAGGTTATCTGAAATCAAATAGGGAAAACTTAACTTTGCACGAGTGTTGGGCATGGATTCAGTTACTCTTCTGAGTTTTGAACACTGTATCTGTGAAATGAAGGTACGGCACTTACTGTGAATGAAAATGGGCGTATGTATGTGAAGGGGCTTCTGGGGATGTGCATCAAACTCATCCATTGCTCAGTAAGTGTGAGTTCCTCTCTCCTTCAAACACATTTCCACTATGAGGGCTTGAATAGCTGGACTTTATTTTAATCTGAAAACGGTATAATTAATGGTTACTTCTGAAATAATAGTGTAAGGTTTGTGCAATGAGAAACACGAGTTACTTGGAACCTTTCTAGAACAATTTCTGACTTTCTCAAGCTAATAGCAACTAAGTGTCATCGGTTATGGAGAGTTTGCCTGAAACTTGATAAAATAATTCATTCTTCTAAATTTTTATATGTATGATCAAATGTAAGAGTCAATTTCCAACATCTCAAAGGGAAAATGGATAAGAAACAGGATAGGTTTTAAAATGCTAAGTGCAATATTTGTTGAAGCAGACGTTGCTTCAATATGTTTTTGTTGAATAATGAATGCATAGGAAGTTTCAGAAGGCACACTGAAACTCTGTCTAGCAGAGAGATGTACAGGGAGAAGTTCTCAGCTTCCCCAGGGTAGGTAACAGAAGAGCCTCCCGAATGCTTTCTCTTGTGGCTGACGGGTTGCTGACATTTATTGGATGCTGCCTGAGTGCTAATCACCTCACTCATTTACATCCTTATCTTTCATTTCTCTCAATCATGCCTCCCAATGGGCTATTTCTGAACTGAATGAGGGCAGTGTCTCTACAGCCTGAAGAGAATACATGCACTTCCCATGGACTTTTGGGCAAATTTACGTAATGGCAATTGGTGGTCGTGGGTAGATAGGGTATTCGGGAGGCATCGAAGAGAAGGAAATCAAACTAATTGAATCATTTTGAACACTGTGAGAGCAGGACTTGAGAGGGAGTAAGGAAGGGACTATGAATAGGATATTCATCATGCCCATGTGACATGGAAGAGCCTCTGCAGTGTCTCTTCTTCTATAGTTTGCCCTTCTTTGTGTCATTGAATCCTTACCCCGTCGTTACATTTAGATTTATTGAGCTATAATCAGAAAATGGTTTATATTTAACACATATAACTTGTTTTGATACCCATGTCCATGGTGAAAGTAACGAAACCAAATTAATCACATAGTCATTCATCACCTCATCTAGGTTGCCAGTTTTCTCCTTCCTCTCCCCTTCCTTCTTTTTTTCTCTTCTCCTTTCCAGCTCCTTTTCTTCCCCTAAAGCTTTTCACATGTCACACACCATAGTCTGAGGTGTTTTCTGTGACTTGAGAAGAAATGGTGGGCAGGTGAGGATGTTGACAAAGCTCTAGTCCTATCTCTTGTGCATTCCCCAATTCTCTTACTTGCTTCCATTGCAAAATATGTATAACATCCACCTTAGAGGGTTGTTTTGAATTTCTGGTTTTAAAAATGTTGCAAGATTTCAAATCAAACCTCTATAGTACCTCTGTTTTCAAAAGAGATCCCAGATTTGGGTTATATTCTATTGTGGTTTTCAAAATTCCCAATGATGTCATCTTGGAATATGTGTTTTGTAGATAAAGGCACATAAAATACGAGTGGCCATGGCATCGCATGTAGTCAATTTCATATGTATGGTTGTTACAGATCCACTGGGTTGGTGCTCTGACCTCCTAGTAGTTGTATATATATGATGGAGTCTTAGGGGGGGTTGTCATGGGTCCTTAACAAGATGGCAAAGGTTGGGACCCATGCAAATATTGGTAGTGATGATGGTAGCAGCAGGCTTGTCTCACACAACAAACCCAACCAACCCAAAGCAAATGTCAGTAGTGGTGATTTGAATGAGAAATATCCCTTATAGTCTTGGGAATTTGAATGCTTGGTACCCAGTTGGTGGTGCTGTTTGGAAGGCTTGGGAGGCGTGGTCTTGCTCAAAAAAGTATGTCACTGGGTGCTGGCTTTCAGAGCTAAAAGTCCTCCTGGCACTTTGTTGGTTTTTCTTCTTCATGCTTGTGGCCGGGATGTGAGTTCTCAGTTCTCGATGTCTAGCTCCAGTCACCATGCCATGTCTCCTCACTATGATGGCTTCTTATCCTTCTGGAATCATAAACCCCAATACCCTATGTTTCCTTTTTTCTTTTTTTTTTTAATTAGATATTTTCTTTATATACACTTCAAATGATATCTCCTCTCCATGTTACCCCTCTGAAAACAAAAACAAAAACAAAAACAAATCCTGTTTCCTTTCTCCCCTCCCCCTGCTCACCCACCCACCCTCTCCCTCCTCCTGGCCCTGACATTTCCCTACACTGGGGCATTAACCTTCACAGGACCAAGGACTTCTCCTCCCATTGATGACTGACTAGGCCAACCTCTGCTATACATATGCTGCTGGAGCCATGAGTCTCACCATGTGTCCTCTTTGGTTGATGGTTTAGTCCCTGGGAGCTCTGAGGGTACTAGTTAGTTCATATTGATGTTCGTCCTAAGGGGTTGCAAACTCTTCAGCTCCTTGGGTCCTTTCTCTAGTTCCTTCATTGGGGACCCTGTGCTCAGTCCAACTGATGTCTGTGAGCCTCTACTTCTGTATTAGTTGGGCACTGGCAGAGCCTCTCAGGAGACAGCTATATCAGGCTCCTGTCACCCAGTACTTGCTGGCATCCACAATAGTGTCTGGGTTTGATGACTGAATATGGGAAGGATTCCCAGGTAGAACAGTCTCTGGATTGTCCTTCCTTCAGTCTCTGTTCCATAGTTTGTCTCTACAACTCCTTCCATGGGTATTTTGTTCCCCCTTCTAAGAAGGATCGAAGTATCCACACTTTGGTCTTCCTTATTCTTGAGTTTCATGTGGTTTGTGGATTGTATTTTGGGTATTCTGTGCTTCTGGGCTAATATCCACTTAGCAGAGAATGCATACCATGTGTGTTCTTTTGTGATTGGGTTACTTCACTCAGGATGATATTCTCCAGATCCATCTATTTCCCTAAGAATTTCATAAATTCATTGTTTTTAATAGCTGCTTAGTACTCCATTGTATAGATGTACCACATTTTCTGTATCCATTCCTCTGTTGAGGGACATCTGGGTTGTTTCCAGCTTCATCATCCCAGACCTTAAGCTGTACTACAAAGCAATTGTGATTAAAAAAACTGCATGGTATTGGTATAGTGACAGGCAGGTGGATCAATGGAATTGAATTGAAGACCCAGAAATGAACGTACACACCTATGGTCATTTGATCTTTGACAAAGGAACTAAAACCATCCAGTGGGAAAAAGACATTTTCTTCTACCTTTCTTTCTTTCTTTCTTTCTTTCTTTCTTTCTTTCTTTCTTTCTTTCCTTCCTTCCTTCCTTCCTTCCTTCCTTCCTTCCTTTCTTTCTTTTCGTTTTTTGTTTTTCTAGACATAGTTTCTCTGAGTAGCCCTGGCTGTCCTGGAACTCGCTTTGTAGACCAGGCTGGCCTCGAACTCAGAAATCTGCCTGTCTCTGCCTCCCAAGTGCTGAGATTAAAGGCATCACCATCACCGCCTGGCAAAAGACAGCATTTTCAACAAACGGTGCTGGCTCAACTGGCGGTTAGCATGTAGAAGAATGCAGATCAATCCATTCCTATCTCTGTGTACAAAGCTCAAGTCCAAGTAGATCAAGAACCTCCACACTAAAAGCAGATACACTGAAACTCATAGAAAAGAAAGTGGGGAAGAGCCTGGAGCATATGGGCACAGGGGAAATTTTCTTAAACAGAACACTATGTTTCTATAAGTTGCCTTGATCATGGTGTTTTTTATCACAGCAATAGAAAGCAAGTGAACTTATCAGAGACAAATGAACTTGTGATTGTATAAGTTCACATTTAAGGATAAGTTTAGAATTATACAAAATTCTTTTGTGAGCAGAGTCAAACATTAAAGATATAGTGTGTAGGAATGTCCTAAAACTCATGTATAATAGTTTGTGGGTAGTGAACCCTAATGTTATAACCCTCTGGAGATGTCTTCAACAATGTCTGTAAGTTTGTATCATAGGAAACATAGATTATTCTGAAAATTATAAAATATTATTTGTGATCTTCTATTTGCCAAGGATGGCTGATGTTGCTTTTAATTATGTTGTGAAAAAAATTACATTTGGTGCTGAGAGATTACTCAACAGTTAAAAATTCATACTACTCTTGTAAAGGATGCAATGTAGGAATACTCCCAATCCAGCTGCAGGTGAACCAATGCCCTCTTTTAGATTCCTATGGTCTTTGCACTTACATGTGAACTCTTTACACACATATATTCATATAAGTTTTAACAAAGTTAAAAACTTTGCTTAAAAAAGTTTAAAAAGAAAAATTAAATTCCAAATTGAGTCATGTTTTTAATCATTAAAATGAACTTGTAGAAAAATGACCCAAGTAAATTTTATAATTAACAAGAGATCATGCTAATAAATAAAATATTATTCACTTTATTACAAAATTATGACACCAAAATATATATTTGAGATTTTATTATATTTATTTGTGTTGTGTATGAATGCATATGTGTACTTGTATGTGTGTATATGTGTGTGTGTGTATATGTAACATATGCCACACAACACATATGGGTTATCCTCTGTGGTGTGGGTACTAGGAACTGATCTCAGGTTGGTGGAAAATTCCTTTACTTACTTAGCCATCTCACTGGCACACCCAAAATATATTTTTCTTGCTTAATAGTTCATATTTGTAGTTACACATAACTATATATATTTTTAAAGAAAATAGCTTGATATGTCAATATCTTTAACTGTTCTGCTTTAAAAAAAATATGTGCCTCAAATTTTTCTTTTCTGCTGGATCCTACCAATGACAGCATACCAGCATCTGCCACCTATACACAAGCAGCTCACAGACACACCTTTCTAGTACCAGTGGTATTGGTGTCCACGCTCTCCTGGCTATACTATGTTCTGCTTAGGTCACCCTTCCTACCTCTTCACCTAGAAGGATCTTCGGTATAGTTTTATACTCAGCTCCACCTAAAAAAAATGCTCCCTACATGCCAGGCAATGGTAGTGCACACCTTTAATCCCAGCATTTGGGAGGGAGAAGCAGGCCGATCTCTGTGACTTCAAGACCAGCTTGGTATACAGACGGAGTTCTAGAACAACCAGGGCTCTTACACTGAGAAACTCTGCCTCAAAAAACCAAAAACTCAAAACAACAACAACAACAACAACAACAACAGTAACAAACAAATAAACAAGGTCTCTATAAAACTTTACATCCATTAATTACAGCTTATTTTGTCCTATTATTGCTTACTTGTTTGATTCTCTCTTTGCTTGAGTCAGACCTTATTGAGGACGGCCCTATTGAGGACAAGGACCCTACTTCTTTAATGTCTACTAGCACATATGCCCATGTTTTCCAAATTCTGATGAATAAAATTCCATGAGTGTATATATTGAGGCTATGTGAAAAGCATTAAAAAGAAAGTCAGTCAACAGTGCAGAGATATCGAGCTGAGATATTTAGCTGAGATATTTTTTTTTCTAAGTCTGGCTATTTCATTTAATATGACTGTCTTTGTACATATATTATCTTGCAGATTGTATAATTCATTGTTCCTTATAGAAAAATAAAATTCATGCTTACACACACAGATATGTGTGTATAGAAACATGCATACATACATACATATACATACATACATACATACATACATACATTTACTGCAGTTACTTTATCTATTCATCTACTGACATACCTCTAACATAATTCCAGAGTTTGGCCTTACTGTTTTTATCACAGATAAACACAATGACCGACCTGTGGTTCTTTGATTAATATCTTTCTCCCTTAGTAAACTATGAGCTCCAATCATTGTCTGCATTTCCTTTTATTTTTAAATTATATCATATTTGCACTTATCTATTTGATGAAATAATTTGTACCATGGTACATGTGAAAATTATAAGACAGTTTCTAGAAATTGTTTCTCTCCATCAACCATGTGGGTCTCAGGAACCAAGGTCGGGCTATCAAGTGTGGTGGCAGCTGCCTTTGCCTAGCTGAGATATTTAGTGTGACTAGATGGTGTCATTAACTCTGCAAGTGTCCCGGTTACTGCTTTCCTGCCAGATGCCTAAAGATTAAGCACAAGTCATCCAGACAGACAGGGAACCAGGGAGAAGAGCGCCATGAGGGAAGCAGACAGGATGACAGGATCAATGACCTAGAGGCAGGAGTCAGCATGTGAGCCAGGGGACTCCTGAGCTCTGGGATTTCTCTGGTTACCCTCTTCCATCTCTCTGTAGGGCAGCCAGGGCTACAGATATGTGCTGGCTTTTCATGTGGGCTCTGGGAATTTGAACTTAGATTGTCATGGTTATAAGAAAAGCACTTTTACCCAAGAGCCATCTCTCCAGCTGCATGACTTAAAACTATTAAAAACTAGTCTATAATACATCTTTGATTTTTAAGTAACCACAGCTAATGAACATTCAATGATTTTATGCTGTTGTGGCTGCAGGTCTTTTCTATTCTGGTTCTCTATTCTTCTCATTTCTGGTTCTTCTGACTAGTTTCCTTTTTTTTTTTT
>JADRCD010204337.1:10088-22643 GCA_019843815.1 Montemys delectorum | reverse complement strand
GAGTGTGGTGTGCACACTGAACCAAGTGTCTCTTATGCCTGGTAGGCATAAAGTTGACAGGGGTAAATGCGAATTGAAAAATAAATATTTTACAAAGCTAGCCCTATTTCCATTTAAAAGCCTCACCCATTGCCTTTGGTAATACTTGTGAGAGAAAGGAATGAGGTGAAAGCCTTGTGTCCTTAACTATATCACTTGTATAAATGTATATATTTTAAAATGTATCACATATGAACCATGACCTTATATTTACATCTAAATTTTAATTTTGATTTTTCATTAGTTATTTTACTTTTGGAGATTATAATATAATCACATCGATTTTCAATTCCCTCTCCTGCATCTAAACTCTCCCTTATACATTCTTCTGTTTCCAGAATCTTCCAGGGATGACAACTCTGACACCAACAAGACTAGAAGACAAGAAATGTCACTAGTGGGCTACAGCCAAGATAGCTCTTGAGAGCACTCGATATCTGGCCCAGAATAAAATCTGATTCTGTACTTCAAACCCAAAACGTTGGTGGATGAGCTAGAGCGGTTTTACAGCAGTGTACATGGCAGGCAATGGCTTGTTACAGACAGTGACCCATGGCTTGAAGTACTTCTCCAGGTTATTCTCTGCCAGGTAGCATGTGATGCCATGCTGAGACAGGAGCAGTACAACCAGCACATTAAGTATCACTAGATAAATCATTAAATCAGTATCTAGCCATTCCTCCCTTCTACCTTCATTTACTTCAATCCCTCCCTGTTACCCTCATAAAATCTTACGAATCTACCTTAAAGAAAATGACGGGTGTTGCTGCTGTATTATCTGTAGTTTTCTTGCTTCCATCCCAGTTCTGGTGAACCTGGACAAGGTATTTAAGGTGCATGACTCTGATAGAAGTGCTTGCATTATCGTTTATAAGAGGCACCAATTACAGGGCCAGCCAGGGTCCTCGTCTAGACCAGACTGTACTTCATTGTCTGTCATGTGCATGTTAGCCTTCATTCACTGTTTGGCATTGTCTTACACTGTTTTTTTATTGAATAGTATGAAAACAGCACTCTCTCCATTTTAAAACGTTTATATGGAACTGGACCCAATATGGAGGCTTTTGAAGACCTCTCCCAGTGTAGTCCCTGGTGACATCCCTTCACTTCTACTTCCGTTGGCATTAGAGTGCATGTTCCAGGAAGGTTCCTACAACACCTCTTTCAAATTCATGACCTCTCTTTACATTTATAGGTTTATTTTGGGGGAAAATGTACATAAGTAATGAATTTATATCATTTGCATACTTTTTCCCCTGACTTTATCTCCCAACAATGTCCCATGAGTCGATCTCAAATTCATAAACCTCATCTATATTTTCCTACTGTTATATACAACTTGCTGAGTCCTGTTAGTGCTGCTTGTGTATGTATGTCTTTAGAGCATTCTGAACTGTTAACGTAAAATAAAAGATTTTTAGAAAAGAAGAGGTTTAAATATCATCAGATTACATGGCTCCTTATCACCGATATATAGTGATATTTATTGAGGAATAAAATACAATGAATATGTTTACACAAGTTTTGCCCTTTAGAATGAATTCCATTACCCTAAGTGTCTTTGCAAAATACCTATGCTTGATATTGATCCAAAATAAGAGAAACTCATACATGTGCTTTGAGCAAAAGAGAGGTGATAAAACTACCATTTTACTCTACAGAAAAATGTACTGAGTTCACAGACAAATGTTTTCAACAGCCATTCCAGAATTAAGTATTCAATCTAGTTGTAGATTCCAAAAGTGTTAGAGTTAATTTTCTATTAGTTATAAGCAGTAAAGAGACCAAGACATCATATGTGGCAAAACATGTAAACAAAGAGATCTAAGAGATAAACATGTAATATACATGTTAACTAGGGTTTTAAAAGAATACTGTTAGTACTCGAGTTTGAGGGTTATAGTGGTTTTCAATTATAGTAGCAAATAGACAGCCATAAATACCACCTGAATCCAAGAAAGGATAAAATATCACAACATGTACATTCATATGGATTAGGCCTTAGGAGGGATAGGAAAGGAAAAGGAGAAATCACTTTCATGTGAAATTAGAAGCATCAACAGATGTCAAGATATACAGAAGAAAACCAAGTAAGCTCAAGATATGGACAATATGTCTCACAGATCAGGCCTAAGTGAGACTAGATGCTCATGGAGGTCAGGAAACAAGGCAATTTGCAGCCACATCCCTACAGCAAAAAGAAAAATTGTTAACAGCAAAGCTCAGTCAACCTTTCAGAGATGTCTGAGGCATGAAAAGAATGCAAAAGTAATGATAACCACATGTGTATAAGAGATTAATTTAGGTACACAAATACACATTCAGTTAGGTTAATAGAGTGAGAGATGACTTCAAAAGATGATTCATAGCCGGGCAGTGGTGGCACACGCCTTTAATCCCAGCACTTGGGAGCCAGAGGCAGGTGGATTTCTGAGTTTGAGGCCAGCATGGTCTACAAAGTGAGTTCCAGGACAGCCAGCACTACCCAGAGAAATGCTGTCTTGAAAAAACAACAACAACAACAACAACAACAAAGATGATTCATTTTATTAATATGATTGGGTAAGTCTATGGACTTAAACAATAATTTAGTCAGGTAACATTACCATTTATCCTGATATGTCCAGGTTTCTTTTCAGTATCCCACTAAAAACCATATCATGACTCTGACACAAAATTCGTCTCATGATAGTACTGGGAGCATTTGAGTAAAGATGTCTTAGTATTGTGATTTTACCTTTCTCTAACTCTTGGCTGTCTCAAGTCCTAACACAATAGGGTAAGGATTGCTTGAGACATTAAATTTTACAAGGCACATTTTAAAGGGTAGAGATCTAATATAAAACACAGTTGCAGTGTTTGTTTTTCAAATATCAATGAAAAGAAAACAGCAAAAAATATACTTAACTGACAAAAATCTATAACCAACAATGAGAGTTTATAAATGAGGACATTATAGACCATTGTTCAAAATAGATGATTCCCAAAAAAAATGAAGTTAAACAGGGCATCATCACCCCATTTTGAAAACTAAATCAGTATTAAACATTGTGTCAAGTTCCTTAAATTAATGCAGTAGTTCAAAGTACCTGTGTAAAATTCCAAATGGAGATCAAGGGGAAGAAAAACAAGCAGAATCAAGTTCTCAAGAACTTGGAAATGATTGCTTTGGAAACAAGATGTTTTCCAAGAATGGGGCTGAAAAAGTCGATCACCTGTGTTATAGGGTGGGAGAAGCAAAAGTGTACAGAGGAAGTAAAGTCATGGAGTGTTAAGAGCATAACCCTTAAACACCAAGGAGGGAAGAAGCTACAGGAAGAGAGATCAATGAAAAAAATAAAGGAAAATTTCCTGCCTTATGCATGATTT
This sequence comes from Montemys delectorum, assembly GCA_019843815.1. Taxonomy (NCBI): domain Eukaryota; kingdom Metazoa; phylum Chordata; class Mammalia; order Rodentia; family Muridae; genus Montemys; species Montemys delectorum. The sequence goes on along the minus strand of JADRCD010204337.1, from coordinate 19,235 downwards.
AGAGAAGGGAGGAAAAATCATTTAAGACTGAAAAATATTATAAATTAATAATTTAAAAGCCACAAAAAATAATGGCCTTATAGCCATGTAAATGAGGAATACAGAACAATGGGACAGAACAGAACGTAGCAACTTATCATGCTCATGACGACTACTACACTGCCTACTTGCATATGGCATTCCAATTGAGAATGTTTTTTGTTTTGCCTCTCTGTTTTGCATCTTAAGTAGCAGTAAAGAAATTGAAATAATCAAAAGAAAATAGTGTTGGTTCACTTATGGCAATCTTTGGATTTTAATTTTGTGTCATTGGCATTCTGCCCCACATTTGTTTCATGCTACAATGGAAGAGTTAAGTAATTGGCATGGAGACCAGATGGCTCCCAAAGATAAAATTATATACTATCTGACCATTCAAAGGGAAAGTTTGCTGACAGTGGTTTAGAAAGAATTTATATTTTTTATCATATACTACATCCCTGGAAAGTCTATGAATTCTAACAATCTTTGTTTCAAGGTGGCTATCAATCTATCTTCCAATCTAACAATTCAGAACTTATATTTTTGACTCCAGTGTTCCTAGTCTCTCAAATAATAATAATTTTATTATAAGCCAAGCTTTTTTCACTTTGATCTCACTGTTGGTCCCACTCAAAAGTCATGTTAGATTTTAATCCCTGATATGATATCATAAGGAAATGTGGGGTTGAATAAGTGGTTAAATGGTGAGGATTTCCCAAAGAAAGTTGATGTTTGATGCCTTTACTGTCTTCTATCATATGAAGATGAAACATCTCTCTCCTTAAAAGGATGTGATAACAAGACACCACATTGGAAGTAGAGAGTATCCCTCACTGGAACTTTCTGATGTCATACTCTTAGATTTCTCAGTCTCAGAAACAGCTAGAAGCACATATACTCTCCTCTGAAATTTTCCAGTATCACATATTGGAATATAAAAACATCAAGCTACCAAAAATTACCATCCACATGTAAATTCATGTTTGACTCTCAACCTTCTGATTTGCAAACACTACATGGACTGTAGGTCAAGAAAGAGTAACTCTGATCACTTCAAATAGCTAAGCAGACATGCAGTTGGCTTTCTACCCACATTGCTCATTATTGTTCATCTCCCACCACAGAGCTATACTCCACATTATGAGCTACTCAACTACACTTGGGTCTACTTGTGTCTGAGTCTCCATCAGAGCATGGACCTCCATTCTGCTTTATTTTTTCCCCTAGCATATTTTACTGCTGAGATATCACCCAATCACTGAGATAATCTAATCTCTGATTTCTATCAGGCAACCATGCTACAGTTCTTGAGTATGTGGCTCTTCTGAGTTTTCTAAACCTCTTCCTAAGGAAGATGATTTCTTACTTATCTTCAGTTCCAGCATTTGGTAATTGGTTCAATGTCAATAAACAATTAACAGTTACACAAGAAACCTATGAAAACTAAGTGTCACTGCTGTGATAGTTTTACAATTTTTATCTTAAATTAGCAGATTTAAATTGAACTGGGAATCAGAGAGTGATGCTTCATTAGGGGCCAGAAAACATAATACAACTACAAATCAGGGATTAAATGCAGTTTTCAATGACTTTTCAGTGCATATATTTTCCAATGTAATGCTACCCAAGACATCAGTGATGACATGAGACTGTCTAGACTAGTGGTTCTCAGCCTTCCTAATGCCACAACCTTTAAAACAGTACCCCATGTGGGGGTGACTCAAAAAACTATTTTTTTACTACTTTATAACTGTATATTTTGCTAATATTAGGAATTGTAGTGTGAATATCTTTGTTTTCCAATGGTTTTAGGTGACACCTGTGAAAAGGTTATTTGACTCCCAAAGGAGTTCCAACCCACAGGCTGAAAACACCTGGTCTAGACACACATGACAAGAGTCAGGATTAAAAGAAAAGAAATTAGTCCTTCCAGTCTCAAAACACTCAGAGGAAGCTCTACTCCCAGGCACTCTAACATGCCCAGAATCAGAGGTGAGGAGGACACAACATCTGTCCCAACACCGGGAGTAACTGGGCCCAACTGGACCAGACAAACTGGAACTCCACCAGCCCAGTAGCTCAGGCTTCTTCTGGTCTGTCTGGGCTGGTGCCCTAAGCAGACCTTGGGCACAAGCTCCTCAGCCAGTCCCACAACACCCAGAAGAAGCTCCACTCTCAAGGCACTCTAACAAGCCCACAGGATCCCAGAATCACAGGATCAGAGACAGCTTGACTCTGAGGTGTTCTGACACAACCAGGATCACAGGAAGGACCATCTCCAGTCAGATTTAACAAGGGCAGGAAGCACTAGAGATAACCAAATGGTGGGGGGCAAGCGTAAGAATTTAAATAACACAAACCAAGGTTACTTGGCATCATCAGAACCCAATACTTTCACCTTAGCAAGTCCTGGACACACCATCACACCGGAAAAGCAAGATTCAGATATAAAATCACTTCTCATGATGCTGATACAGGACTTTAAGAAAGACATAAATAGCACCCTCAAAGAAATACAGGAGAATACAGGTAACCAGCTAGAAGCCCTTCAAGAGGAAACACAATAATCCCTTAAAGAACTACAGGAAAACACAATCAAACAGGTGAAGGAAATGAGCAAAACCATTCAGAATCTAAAAATGAAAATAGAAACAATAAAGAAATCAGAAAGAGAGACAACCCTAGACATATAAAACCTAGGGAAGAAATCAGGAGTCATAGATGCAAGCATCACCAACAGAATACAAGAGTTAGAAGAGAGAATCTCAGGGCAGAAGACACCTGAAAACATTGACACAACAGTTAACGAAAATGCAAAAAGCAAAAAATTCCTAACCCAAAACATCCAGGAAATACAGGATGCAATGAGAAGATCAAACCTAAGGATAATAGCTATAGAAGAGAGTGAAGACTCCCAATGTAATGGACCAGTAAATATCTTCAACAAAATTATAGAAGAAAACTTTCCTAACCTAAAGAAAGAGATGCCCATGAACATAGAACAAGCTTATAGAACTCCAAATAGAGTGGACCAGAAAATAAACTCCTCCTGTCACATAATAATCAGAACACCAAATGCACTAAACAAAGAATTTTAAAAGCAGTAAGGGAAAAAGGTCAAGTAACATATAAAGGCAGGCCTATCAGAATTACACCAGACTTCTCACCAGAGACTATGAAAGCTAGAAGATCCTGGTCAGATGTCATACAGACCCTACAAGAACAGAAATGCCAGCCCAGGCTACTATACCCAGCAAAATTTTCAATTACCATAGATGGAGAAAACAAGATATTCCATGACAAAACAAAATTTACACAATATCTTTCCACAAATCCAGCCCTACAAAGGATAATAGATAGAAAACATCAACATAAAGAGCAAAACTATACCCTAGAAGAAGCAAGAAAGTAATCTTTCAACAAATCCACACCAACCTAATTCCACCTATTACAACAAAGACAACAGGAAGTAACAATTACTTTTTCTTAATATCTTAATATAAAAATTAATATTACCAACATATCCTAATTGATTGAAATCCAAAAATATGAGGAATTGGAAATTTATTGGCTGCCATTCAATGATCTCTCTAATTTGGTAATTGGAGAAATAGGTCCAATATTATACAATCCATATACACTTTCAGCTTGTTTGTTCATGACAGTGGCTTGCTGTGTACAACATAATGGTCTTGAGATCCTGCCTTTCCTATCTCAGCCTCTCTATTAGTAGTATTGTTTATTTCATGTTTTTCACACTACAGTATGGTTTTCAGAACAGCTTACATATTTTAAAATTGTTTATATACCCAAAAGAAATGTAGACAATTGAATTGGAAGGAGGCTTGTAAGAGAACAAGGACGAGTGAGGTAGAACTCTTTGCTTAACGTTTGTAACTTTTGTATCAAGTTACCACAATAAGAGCCGAGATTTTAAGCTCTACTAAATACAAAACAAACAAACAAACAAAAACACTTTATATATTTATGTTCATTTAAGAAAACATTAATTGTAAAGTATTATTTTAAAATATACACTTAATACGTTTGGAGTTATTTAAAATTTATATTGAGAGAAACATGTATTTTCAGTATTGCCATAGACAAGCATCTACATAAGACTGTTAAATTGTTTGTTGTTTTATATCAAACAACTTTTATAATACTTATTTTTATTGTTATATATTTTATAAATTTTAAAGAATATGACAAAAAAGATATTGTAGGTACTGAAGGGGGTTCTCTGGGAGGAGTTAGGGTACAAAAGGAAAGCAAGAATGTGATTTAATTCTATTTACTTAAAATATGTTTTTAAATGTTAACAAATTTAGATAAATTGAAATCATGTAACTTTTCTCATCATATTGCAACAAAACTTAATAAAAAGAAAAGAAAAGAAATTAAACAAGAAAGGGGTAGATAGATAAATGAAGGGAGGTAAATGGAAGGGTATCAGTCAAATTGGCCATGAAACTCCCCAGTATCTCCTTCATTTGCCATTCTGCAAATAATCTCACAAATTCAGAGCAGAAAGCAGACTATTAAGCTGGCATGAGAGCCTCAGCTCAACATCCTACTTTAAAATAATTAATGATAAGGTACTTCGAGTCCAAAGAATTGATCGTCGACTTTGCAGCCCCTGAGCACAGATGAGAAGGTTCACCAGTACCCATGATTCCTAGCTTTGAAATTTGCCCTTCTGAAGATTCTTGCATTTTACTTGGTTAATCTTTCCAACACTCTCCACCAAGGGTTTTCTTTCTCATATTTCCTTCTCCTCCCCTTCAATAGTAGGCCAGGTTTGGCAACTAAAAGGAAGATGGAATAGGAGGAAAAAAAGATGCTTAAACCACCTAATTGGTGTGATGGCATATTTTCTACTTTGTGATGAGCAGTGGATGCGATATTGACTCATCATGGGCAGGTGACAGTGAAATGTCAGGACAGAGACACAACAATATTCTCAGTAATGAACCAACTCTGAGTACCAAGTCGAGCAGGCTAGAGAAAATCAAGTGAGAATGAAAAAAGATAAACACACCTGATTAACAGCCAGTAGCACCAGCTGGAGCAAATGCTGTAACACAGAAGGGTCAACTCCAGAGCTGACAGGTTTGCTAAGGCAAGAACAGCAAGATGAAACTTCATTTACTGGAAATGTAGGTTATTTTAAAGATGCCTCCTGCAAACTGACTTTAGGAGACAGGATTACGTGGTAGCTTGACTTTTCTGGCCAAAAAATCCAAAATATATTTAAAATGATAATAACTGAAAATTAAAATAGTTAAACTAAATTTACCAGTTGAATCTTGAGGCTTATAGGGGCACAAATTCAAAAGGGAATACCCAGTGAGAATGAGATAAAAATGTCCTACAGCCTAAAATGCAAAATAAATAAATAAATAAATAAATAAATAATTTTCTGTGGAAGTTTGTAAAGAAATAGTTACTGGTCACACACTCTGTAATCATCTATATAAAGGAAACAAAACTTAGAAAGAAATAAACATGGACTCTCTTGAATGGCTGGGTGGCATTCAAGTTAAGATTATTGACCTCAGGCTGGTAGACGGTTATGTAGGAGTTGGCCATAGTTATGGGAAATCCAATGTTTCTACAATGACAGTTTCTCAGGTTTTTGCCAGATTTGTTATGATCCAAGAATGTTGGGCTCATCTTGTTCTGAACACACAAAATAGCAATGCACAGACAGGATTTACTGGAAATGATCTGTTGGGTCTGCTGTTAGGTAAACTAGGCAGGAGAACTGTGTTTTCAAGGAAAGCCTAGGCTATAGAGCAGGCCCTAGACCAGTCTGGGCTACAGAGAAAAAGCTTTGTCTAAGAAAATAAGTAACAATAAAACTGTTCTAACAGAAATATGTTTTCCCCATGTCTAGAATTCAGCAATAGAATATTAACTCAATGACTTAGAAATTCTTATGAGTAAGAAGTTTCCTTGTTTTGGTCACTAATAGGTAATTGTTATAAATAACTAAGTGAACATGAGAGCAGTACCTTCTAGTTCTATGCTGCATACTCCAAATGAGAGCAGTAGTAATAAAATATGGACCATTTCCTAAATGCTCCAGTCTATACAGGTTGCAAGCTTTAAAAAAGTGCCTGGATGTGGGTCACAGTGTGGCTCTATTAAATCTGTTAACTGAAAGAGAAGCCTCCAAAGAAGGAAAGTGAAAAGCCTTCATGACTGAAAATTCTCATAGCTCAGCTGTGCAACTCAGGAACTCTGGTCCAGGCACAACCATCCTGCCCAATATTTCCTTTGTTTCTGTTCACAAATTTACTTATGCTAGTGAAAGTTCAATGTTCTCAGAGATCTCGTCCCAGAAAATGACATGTATGCAAATGAGAGTCTCACACGCATTGGAACAGAAGCCAGTTATCGTGAAAACAGTGTGAGAAATTATGCCATGTAGTTCTGAGTGGGTAATTGATAGCTACAGCTGATTCCCTATGTGAGGGGGTTATCTTGGGATGTTAAACGGAAGGGATGGCAGGTTTAGAGTAAGTGCTTGATTTCAAAAAATGAAGGAACAATAATAATAAATGTATCTATAGTGAGCAAATTGTAATTGGAAAATAGAAACATAAAGTCTGGAATAAAGGGAAAAAAATTCTAGATGGTTACCTAAATAAAATCACCGTAAGAAGGAGCACAGTCATAAATGTATTAATGTGAAGTGGGAAAGCTCGTGAGTCCTACTAGACCAAAAACCATGGGCACCTAATACATGATGAAATTAGGAGAGGTATTCTTTCCCAGGGAAGAGCACACCAATTGTTGTCAAAGAGAAAAGGGTCAGCCCTGAAAACACATACATAGGAGTATCATATAGGCTGCCCATCTTTAAGGAGGGCTGGCCAAGGACCTTGAAGAACATAAGACGAAAACACCACACAATTGTGTCAAATCTACTTCTAGAACATTGGGAAAAGGCTCTAGCATTCTTCTTGAACAAACTTCTTCTTCAAAGTGAGGTAGAACTAGCAATTTGCTATTTTGAATGATTACTATTTAAATTCTAGATAGAATTCAATTCCAGGAGAAGAAATATTCGCTAGACATCCAGGAAACTCGGTTCCCTTTTATCTCAAAAACTTGCCTTTTGTCAATTTAGATTAAAATAAGAGTAAGAATGAAAATAGAAAAATTAAAACAATCCAACAATTTTTTCTTTGTTTGCTCTTTGTTTTTTTGCTTTGGTTTTTGGGTTTTGGAGAGAGATTTCTCTTGTAACAGTCTTAGGTGTCCTGGACTTGTTTTCTTTACCAGGCTGGCTTCAAACTCACAGAAATCCTCCTGCTTCTGCCTCTCAAATGCTGGGATAAAATTGCATGCCTGGTACAATTTTTTAACTTGGCTAGAAGTTGAAAATATATTTCTATCTTCTTTTCTTAAGAACATGAGTGTTTTATTTCTTCCTTTCATGAGTACCCAGCTGAAGGTGTAATTTGTCAATGTTCAATAAGGACCATGAAGATGTTTACACACTTTCCTTGCAATCACATTTTCATGACCTGTATCAATAACTAATTATACAGGTAAGAATGCATGAAAAATATGTTCATAATTAAAGTGAAATTTTCATAAATAGATATGATAAATTACTTTCAAACATTCATTAAAATATTTTGTTAACATTATTAATAATGTATTGAGGTGAAATACAGATTATAGAGTGGTATTTTTAATTTTATCTTATAATTTGAAAAGATTAGAGGAATATGCCTTAAAACATTAGCAGTAAAATAAGTAATAATTTATATTTAAAATTAAGAAATGTTTAATTGTAATAAAACCTTATTTCTAATTCCAGCAAAATATTTATACTTCCTTTTAAAATAATCATATGTTTTCTAAAACAAAAATTATAAAATCTCAAAATTTAAGAAAAACTTTATAGATCCTTTAGCTTGTTTAGGTCATGTGGCTTTGTTTTCTTTCCATCATCCAATGCCTTTTAATATTTCTAAATTAATGCCATGGTAGATCTTTTTCCATAAATAAATGCAATAAATTTCTCAATAAGCACAGTGGAATAAAATTCCAATGCCTTGATAATATAAGTTCATAATACTTTCAATGCCACATAAAGAGCAATCCCTACTGATTTTTAAAGGAACAATCTCCTTGAAGACATTTATCTACTTGTAATCAACAGAGTAATCCATTACTCTAATAGCTTAATGGACTTTTAACTAGAAACAAAAAAACAATTCTTAGATTATAAACTCCTTATTGGTCAACTCGAGATGGTAAAGGCTTATCTGTGTATCTTACTTTGTGAGAATTAATTAAGCTGAGACTTATTTATCAAGCTCTTACCTGATGCCAAGCACTATTGGTCCTTGTACAGGGAGAGTTGGAACAGGCTACATGCATTGTTAACGACCCCAGTCATTCTGCCATAGAGTACTCGTTCTCAGTTAAACAGCTTGAGAACCTTTGCTGGATGGCCTTATTGCTGTGTGCTGCCCCGACGCTCCCTGCTCATGAAGCAAGCAGGCTCATGGCCCCACCACCTGCAAAGCTCTCAAAGTGTCAAATTATGATCAATATGTCAAGAAAAGGTGTTATTCCCTCACAGACTGTCAACTTCAGGAGGTCAGAAAAACGTTTACAAGTTTTCTTTAGCCTTTAATGAGTCTATCCTTTGAATGAACATATGTTTTATAGCCATAAACATTTGGTAATCCTGAAAGAAATATTTCCCATATCTATATTGCATAGCCTTCATTTGAGATAGATTAAGCCTCTGGGCATCTAGAGTGTACTTCACTATAAGAGCGTAAGTGGGAGATTTCACCGATGAACACAGAGTGTAATCAAACTTGAATGAAGTCTATGTTTTTAAAATGTATTTATTTTATTTTGGATATGTGAGCCTGTCTATATTTATGTAAAACACAGGTGCTTGGGGATACTGGAAGGCATTGGTTTCTAGAACTGGAGTTGGAAGTATTTGTGAGCCAAGTGATGTTAGTCTTAGAAACCAGGCCTAGGTCTCCTACCAAAAAGTAAATGCTCTTAACTGCTGAACCATCTTTCCAGCCTTCAAGTGTGTGTGTGTGTGTGTGTGTGTGTGTGTGTGTGTGTGTGTGTGTG
>JADRCD010204337.1:0-10078 GCA_019843815.1 Montemys delectorum | reverse complement strand
TGTGTGTGTGTGTGTGTGTGTGTGTGTGTGTGTGTGTGTGTGTGTGTACGTGTGTGTGCATGCGCAGTATGTTAGAATAAGGTAGATGTCCTTTGTAATTTAAGCTAAGCCACAGACATGGACAATTTTGTACAAGTAGTCAACAAAAGTAACTTCGAAAAATCACATTTCAACTTTTTCATTTTTATTGGTTATTTTATTTATTTCCATTTCAAAGGTTATCCTCCTTTCCAGTTTCCCCTCCACAAGCCCCCATCCCCTCTTTTCTCCCCCTGCCTCTATGAGGGTGCTCCCCCAACCACCCACCCACTCCTGCCTCAGCGGCTTAGCGTTTCCCTATCCTGGGTCATCAAGGCTCCACATGACCAATGGATTCCCCTCCAAGTGATGCCAGATAAGGCAGTCCTCAGCTACATGTCAAGCTGGAGCCATGGTTACCCGCTGTGTACTGTTTGGTTGGTGGTTTAGTCCACGGGAGCTTTGGGGGTTGATATTGTTATTTTTCCTATGAGGCTGCAAACCCCTTCAGCTCCTACATTCCTTGCCCTAACTTCCCTGTTGAGGTCCCAGTGCTCAGCCCAATGTTTGGCTGTGTACATCTGCATCTGTATTGGTCCAGTTCTGGCAGAGCCTCTCACAGGGACAGCTATACATGGCTCCTGTTAATTCGCACTTGGCATCAGCAATAGTGTCTGGGTTTGGTGTCCGCAGATGGGATGGATTCCCTAGGTGGGGGGGGGCAGTCTCTGGATGGCCTTTCCTTCAGTTTATGCTCCACTCTCTGTCCCTGCATTTCCTTTTGGCAGGAGGAAATATGGCATGGCTTGTACCTTGTTTTCAGAGCACTATAGTAATTTATAATAGAAGGTGCATTAAAAAGTCAACAACACATGAGTTTCAAAAGCATATCTGAAATTTTTCATCAAGTGAGTAGATCACCAGTAAAGATTTAACAAAGAATCACATGCTTTATTCTAATAAACATTTCCCCAAGATGTTTATCAACACTGAGTATTATCTTAGGACTCATCTATGTTAACTCCACCAGCAATAGAATTACAAAAGGCAATGTGGTGTGATTCCACACATAAATCTCTGATAAATTCTCTTTTCCCTAAGATAACTATTAATTAGTCAATAATTGCTGAAGGCGCCAATTGATTGACACTATAAACACAAGAAGGCTTATATGGTTCTTGTATTCCTGAGCTGTATTTAAGATTAAGTAAAATGTTAGCAACATGTTATTAGGGCTGAATGAAGAGGACTGTACAAATCCCACGAATAGGCGTGATAAAATGGAGCTGGCTCATCCCTCTAGGCTCTGGAGACTGACAAGTAATAAACAAGCCACGCACATTTTAAGAACAAGTCCAAATATTGCACATAAATTGCTTTTCCAGAAATTATCAAAACGAAAGACTTGAGAAAAATCCAACCAATGACCCTTAAAGCTTAGCGTTTCATCCTTAGGACTATTCATAGCATTTGCTTTAACAAGCACCCCCTCATTAATTTTACAATAGAAATAAGTTCTCTGTGTTTATTTCATTTCTGAAATCAACCTCTCTTCCCTGCTCCCTCCCTCCCCTTTTTGCCTCTCTCACTCTCCATTTATCTCTCTCTCTTTTTATTTCATAAGCATAAGTGTTTGACTGCATGTAACAGTTGAGACCCATTGTATGACTGTTGGTAACTGAGTCTAGATCCTCTGTAAGAGAAGTCAGTGTCCTTACCTACCAGAACCATCACTCCATACTTGTTTTAAAAAAATCTCTTAATGATTATTAATGTCAAAGTGAAAGCTTTGCTATCCCACCTTTTCTAATATTTTCATTAAATATGTATTTGCATGGAGTTTGCCTCTTTGCTTATTTAGTTGTCCCATTAAAACCTACATAACCTAACATCTCTGCTGCATGTTGCTGGCAAGTGCTTGAAGTTAAAATGAGTTAAAGTTGCCAATTGTGAATATATAGGTTAACTGAGTCACCCATGATCTTTAGACATATTTTAAAGCTACATGTAATGTTTGCTATATGTGTTTGTGGACGTTGATCTTTTAAAGTAAAGGTGGTGTGCACATAGATGTTCTGCTGGACTTAATTACAAGACAGATATACTATTGTATTATCAGGGTTCACCAACATAGGAGAAACTTAAGAATTTGAGTCTCTGATTAGTCAAACTAGTAGAAATAAAATGTGTTTTTAAAATGAATCCTACTTATTGGCTTCTCACTGTGCTTAGAGTGAACACAGCTTTTGAAAATGCTCTGAGTATTTTTCACTTTTCTTTCCTCTGTGCCCATTTCCCCCTGGATATCACACATGCATATTCCTCTGGTCTGCTCCTCTGTGGATATCATTCTTCATTACAACCCTCATTGACTTCTCAACTTGAACCTTTTAGCATAAAAATGTTCAGTGGCTATATTATACATCTTTCTACTTCTGCAATTAGTATTACTTGTAATTACTCATTACCATGGTTATGGCTTTAATATCTGTCTTTCTCATGAGGCAATGAGAAGAAAAAGGGGAGAGAGCATTCTTGACCTCAATTCTTCGAGTGTCTTCCTTAGACTTTTATACTGTAGTCATACAGTAACATTTATTGAATCATTGCATTTCAGCCTTTTGCAATGAAATCTTATATCAAGAGGGAATACAAATCAAGCTTTACCACAAGGCATAGGCTTTGAATATATCTACCAATCAACCCTCACCTCAAAGCTTAAAAACAATTCACTTAAGATGACCTAGCTTAACATTAAACTATAAAGGAGTTTTCAGTCATTTAATGATTTGAGGATTGATAGGAGACAGTAGTGAAAATCCATTTCTCTATGTGGCAAACTGCAGTGATGATATAGTGGGAAGTCCTTCCTGAATATGAGTAATTACAAGTAATACTAATTGCATATTTCCAGTGAAAGACTATACTGACAAGAAAATTATCAAGAAGTAAAACTGGGCTAGACATGAGGGAATAGAAAATTTAGGAGAATATGTGAAGCACACTGGATCTGGGTGGAGCAAAATCTACACAAATCACCTTAAAATTGTCAGAAAAGATCTTCTTAGCCCATACTCTATAGGTTTTTCATACATGTTTTACTATCTCATTAAAACCCTCTACATCAGATAAAGGTTTTTGGCAATTACTTTAAAACTGTGAGATCTTGTAAATAGCATCACTGAAGTCCCTTGTATGAATTGTAAAGTGACACAATAGAAAGTTCCCAATTATAACAATGTCTTTCATGTACCCATTTACATATGTAACTCCATATTAACTATGAATGTAATCATGACATAAAAAGACTGAAGTTACAAGGTAGTCTCCCTGTGTGCCTGAAATTAAAAGCTTGGTAAAGTACCCCCATGAAAGGTAGGATCATGATATAAAATAGCAATAAAATATATTGATTGTTACATGTATAGAATTTAGGCTACTGTCTTTCTTCTAAAAAATAACTTTTTCTCCTTTTAAAATTTACTATGTGTAGATGTTTTGACTGCAAACCTGATCACATGACAGATGCAGGCACTGTCCATTGGCTGAAAAAGCCATCAGGTACCTAGGAGTGTAGTTACATGCAGTTGTAAAGCACCATGTGGATACTGGGACTCAAACCATGGTCCTGTAAAAGAGCAGCCTGCGCTCTTCACCACTGAGCAATCTTTACCACCCCATTAGTATCCTTCTTAACCAAGTATAAATTTGTGAGCCATAAAATGTGAATCATAATAAAGTCAAAAGTTCTCATTTTGAATAGAAGGATATATCACAGTTGTACAAACCAAGTGAGGCTAGAGAAGTTGATTAATCATTAATCAATATTGCTCATGTGGAATTTCTGAGATTCAGTTAAAAACAAGTGTACTAATGTATCGTGTGGCTGCCCCAATGTGGATAATGCAGTAGAAGGGAATACGTGAATCCTATGGTGCACAACTGCATAATAGAGCTAATAGCACCTAGTTTTGCCAGGCTGAGATACTATAGAGAGTTTCTTTAATCCAAAAATAAATTATTTTACAATAAGCATTCAGTAAACTATGCATTAGAATTTTAAAAATATTTTTACAAGTAGTAATAAGGTTCCAGATATGTAATTTTTCTTTGTCTTCTCTTATATAATAAAATATATACATAACTATATACTTATGTGAATAGTAGAGAGACGTAAAACAATTATGAATGAATGTCTCATTGTTTTGGTACATGATTTTGGTACCTGCCATTATCTGAACATGATGTCACCGAGATGAACATTTACAGTGACATGCATTAGATATCCTCTCTCTCCTTTCAAATTCATGACTATGAAGTTAAACTTTCCTTTGACATACTGAGCCACTTGTTTCATTTTTTATCTGGAGTCTTATTTCTAAATCACAAATTCATGTGTTCCTTTCATTTTTTTATTTACATGATGGTTGGGAGCTTTCACATATATGTATGGAAGCAGATATCAACTCTTCTGTAGCTGGGGTTACAGGTAGTAGTCTGTTGCCCAGTGTGGGAGATAGGATCCTAGCCTCAGTCCCCTGCCATAGGAAGAAGCACTCTCAACTCCTGGACCATCTTTTCACCATTCTGTTTTCTCTACTTCAAATTAATTAAACTAAAATGAAGGTCCAAGAAATCAAATTCGGTATGGCTTTTTAACTCTATATGATTACACATGTACATGCATGATCAGTTATGAGTAGTATCACAAATAGATAAAATTCTATATGTAGATACATAAAATGTTCTGTTTTCTGTTAAGAAATTCCAGTTTTTCCTTTGTAGACTCAGGTTTGTCCCAAGATGATATTTCCTCATGAATCTTTCCTTGCCTCAAACTCACAAACTTTCTTTTCCAGCCACTAGAGTCCTATGGCTACAGAGAAGCTCATACCATGCCTGGCCCCAACCCCAACCCTTTTTTTACTAAATGTAACTGATACAGAGCTTTTCTTTATGTCTTAGCTATTAAGTTATTTCCCAGACCTTGAATAGTTTGCAAAAAGTCCAATGCAAACACATGAAAACTTTCTCTAGGTGATAGCAGGCTTCGTATGAATGCTTAGTCATCGGTTTGGCATTTAGTCGTCACTGGTTTAAACTTAAAAAAGTCATATTTATTTATTTTTATTTAATCCATAGAAACATAGCATATATGTTTCCCATAATCCATTATGATCATTCCAAAGTTCAGTGTGAGCCTGGTCTAGAAGGTCGTGGATTTATCATTTGTCGTATGTGTGTTTCACAAGATTTAATCATTAGGTAACACCTCCAATCTGAAGATTATTGTCACCTTTAGATGAGTGAACTCAGAATCAAAGTCCAACTACATTTCAAATTAATATCTGTAAAGCTTCGATTAAGAGGTTTTCAGATCGGATAACCCAAGTGAACAGTGGAGTCTTACAGCACAGCTATGTGGATTGCTACAGGACAGAGGAGAGAAAGGAGTACCAGGATTAAAACTGAGGAAAAGAGGCTGCGGAGAGAGCTTTGTACCACTTGTACTTTCCACCAGAAAGATGTGGGTTCTAAGTAAGACAAGACTGTGGAGGGAGGTAACAGCCTGGAGAGCTATGAATTGGAGACCATCATCAAAGATGCTAGAACCAGTGCTACTGTTTAAACTGTGACATAATTATAGATGCCTAGAAATCAAGTATCAATTCAACAACATGTTGGTTTATACTCTATTATATGTCATAAATCAAGCAAGTCAATATTAGCATATTGGTTGTGATAAGCAGATTTCCTCTAACAAGTTGCCCGAGGAGAAATTATGTGGAAGAGAAATGGTCCTGCTAGTAATAAAGGCAAGGGAAAGCTTTCCTTAAATGTGTGCTAGAAAATTCTGGGAGACTTCACTAAATTGTTTCCTTTTTTTCATTTGGCCAACATACAACAATCCCTACTTTTCTTACCCCTGCCAGAGTAAAAACTAATAATACCAGGACATCCATGAGTTCTAACTATTTGTACATTATATGAATTATATGCCTTTACTTATCAACTCACTCATATATTGTGCAAGACAGAAACTTCATGGTTCTCATTATTGAAAAAAAAGCAAAAAAAAAAAAAAAAAAGGAGCTATTACTCAGCCATGGCTATGTGGCTACTGTAGCCTAGCCCAAGTTTACTCATCTATAAGAATATCCAATAGGACCTTACGGAGCAGTATTTGTTTGATTTCTCCAAGTTCTGGGCAGACATGTCTTTAAAACAACTGTACCATGCTATTTGTTAAAAGAACTTCGTAAAGGCGCCTACAGACTCACAGTCATTTGGCTTTTAATTCAGCTTAACCTTAACTGTTTAGTTTATTTTTTATACTAAATACTTATTATAATCAGAAATATTACTGGTTTTATATTTTTATTTACATTTTAGTTATTTGCTTTTCTTTTGTGTGTAAGAATGTTTGGCAGCATATACATCTAAATGGTGGTGCCTCAGAGGCCAGAAGAGGAACTGGATCACCTGAAATTATCATTTCAGGAAGTTATAAAGAGCCTTTTGAATGCTGGGAGCTGAACCTTGGTCCTAAGAACTCTAAGTACTCTAAGTCACAATTCTAAGAAGTCTAAGTACTGCTAAGTCATAATTCTAGTCGCTAGATCTCATTTTCTTATTGAGTGAATTATCCCTCTGATGAACATATTCCTCAGATGAGCTGGTGCCCCCAAAAGTCTCTGTCCTTTTGAGTAGAAATGAGATCAAAGTTCTGGGCTGGACGCCATGTACCTCATTCCTGTTCCTTATGCTCTCCTGGTATTGAATTGACCTTCTACGTTTCTCACATTTGTTGAACTGAGCACAGCAGAAAAATTAGCTCTCATGGTATAGATTTCAATTTGGCAAATGAAGCTGGGTCTCTTCTTCTAGCAAATTGCCACGTTCAGGTTCTTGAGGTTTCCCCTGTTATAGTTCAACCCAGGAGAAAGGCAGCATCAAGAAGCGCAGACTTTGAGATGTTTGCTCTAGGCTTCTAGTGAGTAACTACAGAATATAGGCAGTCTTTGGTGGAAAATACACTTTAAAAGAATAATATAGAGATGTGAAGGAGTATAAGAAGAAGAAAAGAAAGTAATTAAGATTATGGAAACGTGGTATCACTACACAAGGTGAGTTTTATTTGGAGGTAGCTTGCCAAGTTAATTTACTTTCAAACCCCTTTCTTGCACAATATACTACAATCCTAAATATGACAAAACAGTTGTAATCATTTTTAGCAAATTACATTCTACTTTTGCTAATATTGTGACTTATAAGCATCTTCTTAAATTGTTACTCAAAGGTACAATGTTCATGCTAAGCTAAGATGATAATGATGATGATAAACTCTCTAAAGGAAACTCATTGGGGACAAACTTAGGAGCATAATACAAATGTCTGGACATAATACAAATTGTCTTTAAAAAGAGTAGACTGAAATGGTAGATGATGAGATGAAACAGCCATAGGCAGATGATTTAGCTTTTATAACTCATATTTCAGAATTATAAAATAAATGTTAAATTCACATATATTTTGGTAAATGTCTTGTAGTTTGAAACTGACATCATTTTAAAAAAAGATGCCTGACATCCTGACATAAAGAAGATAGATTTATTTTAGGGAATGTTACTCTTAGTATCTCTGAACAGTTCAGAGTGGAGGAGCAATCTGAACTCCTTTTTCTGGAGTGTTTCGTATTGCAGTTAGTCAACATATATTAATGGGGCTTTATATTTTCTGCTCACTTCTGTTGATACTGTAGTGATAAGTGAGGAATGATAGCATTAAAAACGAATGTTTTCATTGTCCTTCCTATAACTGTGAATTCAGAAAAGATGTTACATCATGGCTATGTTTTAAAAGAACATTCAGAGAACCAAAAGAAACAGGTTTGTGTCTGAATTCTATGTCACTCAGGTACTTGACAAAGACCTTTACACTGTGGATTGTGTTTCTAAACCTAGTGTTTGGAAAAACATACAGCTATTGATTTTGACTGGGTTCTTTGAGCTATGCCACAATGTATCTCATCTAGAAGAGATTTTATTAGACTGTGCAAGATATCAGGAAGTAACATTGTTATGCCTGCTTTTCTCTTCTTTATCCAGGACCACCCCTAAGCTTTACCATCCTCACTGACTCAATTTCACAGCTGGTAGTTAGCCATATCAGAGAGTGTCCCCATTTAGGTGACTTTACAGGAAAGCCTGCCCTGTTTTGATATATTAAAGCCATCAAAGAAAGTAATGGCCCTGTCCTGAGTCATCTTTTATCTAGCTTCCTCAAAGTGATAGAGAATTAGATAGTAAAAACGCAAGGCAAACAGGCACCATTCCAACCTCAGCTCCTTTTCTCTGATTTGAAGTCTTAGAGCTGATGACCAATGCTTCCCAGGCACAGCCAGATTGCACACAGACACATTAGCTTATTGGTTTGCTGCTATAAATCAAGTCACCCCATATTTCAACAAGAACACCATGCCTAAATAATCCACAGAACTGCTAGCAGGGAGATAAGAGAACCCAAATGCAATTAAGCCTCACCAGCAAGAGAGAATACCCCAAATGAATGCTCTCTAAGAAAACCTAAAGAGGATTTTTTTTTAAAAAAAAATATAACACGGGGCTGGTAATTTTGGATAACTATTAAAAACATTCTTCATTAACCATCTACCTTTTAAAAACTCTGCAGATTAGGGTATGAGGGAAATTGGACTGAAGAATTTCAATTAAGCTTAATATATTTAGAGTTCAGAAATAATAAGTGTACTGTGTTCCCAGATGCATGTGTGTATTTGTGATGAATTAATAGAGCTCTCTAGATGTTGCCTTCTCTAGGAAATTATTTACATTGCATTATCCTGATGGACTATAAAAGGAATCATAAAAAATTGCATGCAGCAGAAGATAATGGGATGAAGACCTTTGGTTTGTATATTGTTCTCTGGTGCATATTAAATACATTAATGGCCACCATCAACTAATCCCCCATTCTCAGACTAGTAAGTACTTTCTGGCAACAGAAGAACATCCTCTGGGTAAAGGCATCTACCTCATAGGTCAGAAGTTTTTTAGTGCAACTTCGAAAGATAGTCTGAGTATATCATTACTGGTTCAGTAATAATTTGCAAACCATAATTCAGGTTCACTGGCATCTTAATACTAGTGTACTTCAGACATGTTCATGGGTTTGCTGAAGAACTCCACGAAAAAAGGGAAGGACATAAAAAAAGATTCAAAAAAGTGGAGACTGGAATGTAAAAGGCTAAGGATGGGAAGTGTAAGGAAAGAGGAGATGGCTTGTTTCAGAGACAGCATTGAAGTCTTGCCACATTTATAATTTATGCTACCATTCCTCAGTTGGATCCAATCTATAAATATTTAGAGTGCCAACGATGAATACAACTTCAGTGTTGTGGGATTAAAAATTATAACCTTCCTCTATTGCAGATGCTTTTACAAGCTCAAACACGTTTCCACAGATTATCTCTACTTCCCTATAATACTCGGCTCTGGATAGGACTTTTGAGGACTTATAATGTGTAAGTTAAACTCTTTTGCCCCTAGTCTCGCAATACTTCTTTGTTGAGCAGATCTCGAAACCTGTGCCTTCAGACTTTGAGACTAAATCTTATACATATTTACTTAAATGTGTGAATGACCTAATGGATGACTCAGTTGCTCAACACTACTAAAGTTAAGAAAGAGTGTTTTTACTTGAGTATGGAAAGAAAGGACAGGTCAATGAAAGAGTTGATAAAAGCTTTAGAATTAACAAGTTGGATTCCATTCAATAATTAACAAAAACACTTTTAATTCAGAAATGTTCCTGTCCAAAGGAAAGACAGGGACAAAGAGTGAAACAGAAACTGAAGGAAAGGCCATCAAGAGACCATCCGACCAAGGAATCCATCCCATCTGCAGACACCAAACTCTGACACTATTGCTGATGCCAAGAAGTGCTTACTGACAGGAGTCTGGTCTGTCTGTTCTCTGAGAGTTTCTACCAGCAATTGACCAATACAGATGCAAATATTTATAGCCAACTCTCTGGACTGAGC
>JADRCD010204336.1:0-10992 GCA_019843815.1 Montemys delectorum | reverse complement strand
AGACCATTAAAGCTGGAAATGAGGAAGGCATGGCCCCTTTGATTGACATTTTTCTTTGTCCTCAAACTGTCTTCTTTTATGAAGAAAGAATTTTTTTTTCTTACCACTTCACAACCTCCAACAATAATTAAGAAAATCTTTGAGAAAGCAGTATACTGAGGTACACGTCTTTTGCTCTCTGCTAAATCAAGAAATAAAATCTCTCAAGTGCTGAGGGCATTTGGTAGTTTTTAAAGGAAGGATTTTTTTAATAGCTATAATAAGGAGAGCGACATCTTTGAGTGAGTAGTCCTGTGCTACAACTCCCATTAGTTACACAGCTGTGTAACAAACTTTGAAATACTAACCATAGTAGCTGGGAATCACCATGCAATGGTGTGTTGACATCCTATGGATGGAGTTCCAAGAATTTCTCTCCATAAGCTTCCAACAGTGGCAGAAAACAAACCATACTCCAGTCCTATCTGGATAAAGGAAGCCATGGGACTGAGGTGAATCTGGAGGCCCCAGTTCTTGCTAAAGGAGAAGAGAGAGTCTTATGTACAGAGTCAAGTGTCTTTTCCCTGTAAGATCTAAGGGGCTAAGGAATGATGGGAGCCTTTGGAGAACCCTATGGAAGGCACCAGAGAGCCTCTAGGGCAGATCCTGTCCAGGAGCTATTAATAGCTTACGTTTTCTCTTTGGCGTCCAACTGCCTCCTCTTTTTGCTGAACTTCAATAACCCTCTGTTTAAACACGCTGCATGCTTTAAGTTGACGCATAGAGGGTGTATCAATTCACTTAATGGAGAGTCCATTGTCCACACATAGGGAGGAAAGAGGTTATTAGATACAGAAGATAAAAGTAAAAAAATATAAAAACAGTATCAGACCAAAGCAAGAAATCTGACAGAAGGCCTCAAAGAGGCCAAGCCATTTAAAGAGACACAAAGGCATTCCTAAGAATTCTCAAAATCTTTGAGCATGGCAGATAGAGAAGAATCTGGTAGAACTAGTTCTTCATATAGCACACAGTAAGATTCTAGATTCTCTCTCTCTCTCTCTCTCTCTCTCTCTCTCTCTCTCTCTCTCTCTCTCTCTCTCCCTCCTCCCTCTCTCTCCCCCTCCTTTTTTCTTCCCTCCTTCCTTTTTTTTTTTCTATTGCTATTTAAATCAACAGGGAAAGTTAACAAGGAAACTGAAGGGTTTGGTGACATCTGAGTTGACCTAGTTCCCTGGGGCTTCTAAACCTGTCTCATGATGTGGATGCTTATACAGTAACCCGTGGTTTATTTTTCCACAGTGTGGAGATCCACATCAAGGCTTCAATAGGAGCTTCTGCAGATTGCAGATAGCTGCTTTCTCACTGTGTCACCACACAGCATTTCCCTGGTGTCTCTCCCTCTTCTAAAGAAGCCATATTGATTTAGGGTTAAAATCATCTCTTGAAGACTACCTCTGGGTGTAGTTACAGTTGGAGGTACTAGAGATCAAACTGCAGCACGCACTTGGACAGGATTCATTTTAATCTATCCATCAGGGACTAATAGAGATGTCAAAATGCAATGGTAACCTTGGCGCTGAACTCCAGAAAAATTTAAGACTAAGCAGGTGATGTGGATGCCAGGATAACAGCTTTGCTGTCTCTGATCCTCTACCAGTCTGTTCTTTGCAAAGCACATCATTGTTTTAAACTGATCGCCTTTCTACAAACCCTAAACTCTCTCAATGCTAACATCATAGACTTGAAAGGACAAATCTCCATTAGGGGTCAGTGCTGTGGTGTGAGGCAAAGGATTACAGGGATAAAGGTCAGAGAGGGGAAGAAGTCTTTGCTCTCTAATTCAGCACTCAAGAGGGTGCATAAGTAAGACAAGCCCAGCTGCAGGCAAATTTGCTTTCTACACTCGACTTTCCCTCTACCTCAGGGACGCCCAATACTTCATTCAAATGCACTCAAGGCAAAGCACTCAAACACTCCCTATGGCAGCTTTCCAGGGCTTCATTCTTCTTGTTAATGGTGACAAAGAAAATTGCACAAAGCAAACAGGATATTGACATGCTACTTGCTTCAGAGTTTACTTCAAAAAAGCCTCCTCAGAGTTCTGTGATTTTGACTCTCGGGAACAAAAGGACAGTACTGGCATAAGCAGCAAGCATTCCAATGAATGAGTTCTTTTTTTCAATTATTTTTAATTTTTATTAATTCTTTGAGAATTTCATGTTATGTGTTTTGATCATATGAACTCCTTCCTTCAATGCCTCCCTGATCCCGACTCAGCTTTGTGCCCCGCCCTTTTCTGATCCATCAAGTCCAATTTGTGCTGCCCATGTATCATGTATTCATGGATGACTGACCACTGTGGAGTACGGCCAACTTACCAGGGGCAATGATTTTAAAAAAGTGACACCCCTTCTCTCAGCAGCTATCGATTACCCATTAGCGAGGGGTGGGACTTCATGTCTACCTCCCATTTCATTCCCATGCTGAGCTTTGATCTGGCTTGTGAAACTTGTGCGTATGATCTGTACATACTGTCTTTAAAGCTGCACGTTCACATATGCAGCTGCCTTCTTGTGTCTGGAAGACATTTTCCCCAGTATTTATTCATGGCCTCGGGCTTTTACAAATCTTTCTGCCCCCCTTGTCTTCAATGACCACTGGGCCTTAGGAGGAGGGGATGTGTTTATGAATGTCCTATTTAGGGCTGAGCTCTCCGGAGTCTCTTAGTCTCTGCTCCTTGGCCAGTTGTGGCTCTCTGTGTTAGTCACCATCTACTATAAATAAAAATTTCTATAATGTGGATTGAGATGTACATTGATCTGTGGGTGTGACATTAAGTCCTTAAGAATCAGTTTATTATTTTTCTATTTTTGGATAACTATCTATTATTTTTAATTTTTCATACAATATATTCTGATTAAATTCTTTCTCCTACAGGATCCTCTGCTCCCTCCCTATCTAACCAACTTTCTTCCTTTCTCTTAAAACAAAACCAAAATCAAACAACAGATCCTTGTCATGTGGAATAGATCCCTGACCTGCCTAGGGGTGGTAAGGAAATGAACAAAGGATAGACAACACATACAGTGAAGCTTGGATAAAGTGGGGCTCTCTAATGAAACTACCACAACCTGAAACCCTCATGTGTTTATTTGGTACAGCAAAGGGGAGGAGTTACCTAGATAGGAGGTGTCTTTCAATAACAATTTCAGGCTGTAAACATCTGGGAGAAGAAAAATGCAATTGATAGTCTTTGTAACACTGATTAAATGTCCATAAACATTCATACTGGGACTCCCAAGGAAAACTCTACCTATCCTTTTGATTGTGGACCACAGGGGTAATAGTTTTGCCAATTTCCATGGAGTCCTTGACAAGCTATGCACATGTCAAAATACATATTTGTTCAGGAATTCAGTCACCCAGGACTTCATCTACTCCCTACAAAAATCAACCTACAAAAACAAAACATGGAATCAGGTTTTTTGTTAACTAACTACTCTTGAGAATGAAACTTGTCCTAGAGTATGATGCCATCACTTAAAGTCCCATCAAAAAGTGTATTCTTGTGACTAACACAGAAACCTACAGGTGGAAAATGTGCAAAAGTAAGAGACTTTGTAGCACTCAGCTCTAAATGAGATGCCTTCATCAAACGCCTCTCGTCAAGAATTAGGAATCTATGCAGGAGAGGGTGGAAGATTTTAAGAGCCAAATATGATGGCTGTCTCCAAAGAAAGAGTGTCTTCCAGAGGCTGATTAACAAGCCTGCCTCTGTCTTGGAATTGAAAGCCATCTTATAGTAAAGTCAAACTAGATCCATGACTGTTCTGATTAAACCTCCATTTCTCGGGAATCGAGATATACCCTGCCTGGAACCTTAACTACAAATGGTTCTGTATGGCCTATTCCAGGAAATGGCAACAATCTCTTTCAAAATTTTTATACATTATTTTATGTTATACAACATAAGACACAGAGCAAAAATAATAACAGGGACATTGACAACAAAAATTGGGATCATTCAGAGACTTACAAGTTTGACTAAATAGTTTTGTTTGTTTTGTTTTGTCCTAATAAAATAGGATGCTTTTTGTCAACTGCCTCCCTGCACAACCCAGTGCAGAAAACCTACTAGAATTTTCCTAAGTGTCAGGTTTTCCCTGGTTCATTAGGTTAGGCCTATTTGATTTTTGGCTCAGTTCCCAGTGATGCTTGATATCCTGAAGTAGGCCTATCCAATAACATAAGATAACATAGTTAACATTGCTATTATGACCAAGTTGTTATGTTCATGTTCTGCTTCTGTAACCCCATCTATTTGCTTGCCACATCCCTCTACTTCTGAACTATTAAAACCCTTATCTTATACATGTCCAGTGCTGATCTCTTGAACCCTGCCTTTAAAGAGAGAGAACTTGTGTATGAGAATTTTTTAGAAAGCTTGTCTTGATTAATTGTTTGCTTTAGTTAACTTGACCATAATGATTTGGCCTGGTGGTCTTTCTCCTCACATCTGTGGGTTTAACATTTGGAGGCCCCACCTAGATCAAGACCTTAACACAAATTCAGAAGTCAGACCCTTCCCTCCAGACCTCCAGGACTGAAGAGCTGCTCCCTAGGTGTACATACCTTGTAGACATTCCATCGCTCTAGGGTATGCCTTCAGTTTCAAGGACTGCCTAAGCAGATGACTGCATCAAAAGAAACCAACAAGCACCCATTTACAGAGACCTCTGGTAAGTCATAGATACTTTCTGAGGCATCTGGTTCTGGGAGATCTTGATCTGGTAGCATGGAATGAGTATCTGATGAAATCCAATCTCCCCCCTTTCCCCAGGAAAACAAGTGAGACATCAAATGACACATATGGTTACTTGAGAATCTGGCCAGAGAAACCAGTTCTTTTTCTGAATTATGTTGCTGCCTTGGGGATTCCCTGGTCAGATTGGCAACTGAATTGGACATCTGAGTGCCATTGGCAGGATTTCAATGCCCAGGGTATACAACAGAGCTGAAGACCCCAAGGATATTCCATGACACTGGGAGCCAAGAGATTGGATAAGCCTACTGTAGGACATCAAGCATTACTGGGAGCTGAGCCAGAAATCAGATGGGCCCAGCCTAACTGAACCAGGGAAATCCTGACACTTAGGAAGACTCTGGTATGTTCTTTGCACCTGGGTTGTGCAGGGAGGCAGTTGAGAAAAAAGCCTCCTTATTTTGTTAAAACACACAAACCAACAAAACAAAACCTCCTTTGTCAAACTTGTAAGTCTCTGAATGACCCTAATTGTTGTTGTCACTGGCTCTGTTATTGATTTTGCTGTGTCTTATCTTATGTTTTGCCTGTGTTTGTTTATAAGGAAGTAGTTACAGAAGAGAATATATCACCCCTCATCTTCAACAAAAGGCTAAAATATTAGATCAAAAGGAAACTCCCCTGCAAAGGGGACAAAATGGCTACCTAATAGTACTACTACTAGTAGTTGGCACTACTAAATGGCCTTAAATTATTTTGTTCTTTCTGTGCTAACCAAACAGATATATGATTGGTACATGCATTTTTAGATGCATTACAAATTTTGTTTTTTCCCCAGATAAAGAATATTAAAACACTATCAAGGATTTGACAGGGACACTTTAGACAATGGGGCAATGATAAACTATCCTGCTTCTATCTTAGGCTTGACAGCCATGTTGTAGTAAATTCAAACTAGATCCATTTGTTTATAATTAAACCTCTGTTTCTCAGGGATTGGGCTATTCCCCACCTGAAATCTTAACTATAAAGGGTTCTGTATTGCTTGATAGCAACAGTCTCTTTGTTTTAAAGGTTATTATGATAACCTTGTTATTACTCTGTTGTTATGACTACCTTGGTATGACCTTCTTATAGAAGAATTTTAATCCAGCAACATGGCTGCTCTGGCCAGAATACAGATATGACTTGAGGACACACCTTTAATCTCAAACACTGACATTTAACTGGGGGAAAGACAAAATGAGGAATGAGAAAGATCTGAGTCAGAGATAGGATATTCCTAACTCTCATGAGAACAGACAGGAAAGGGCAGCTACTTAAAGAGCAATAAGGGAGACAGAATGAGTTCAGGGGGAGAGTTCATTTGGAGGAGTTCAGGTCTGCTCAGTTCAATTCAGGGTGTTCAGTTCAATTTAGGACAGTTCAGTGCAGTTCATCTGAGTGCAGTTGAGTGCAGTTGAGCTCAGTTCAGAGCAGAGCAGATGAGTTTGGCGCAGTTTAGTTCATGGAGTTCAGAGACAATCTTTCCAAACAGAGCAATTCAGCTGGAAGCCAAGAGAAGTCAATTTGAGTCAGTCAAATTAGAGAGGAGCTTGCAGCCGAACAGCTGAGTTGAACCAATCAATCAGAGTTCAGAAAGAGCTAGAAAAAGTGACTTTATTCAGTAGTAAGTCTCAGAGGCTGAAACATTCTAGGCCTAGGTTAGCAGATGAAAGCTGGAAGATAAAGCCCAAATCTGGGCTTGCAGAAGATAGGATTGTATGGAGGCTAGAAGCTTTCCAGACCAGGCCTGGGGATAGTTAGAACAAAGACAGAAAGACTCCAAGCTCACCCCACACCATGTACTCTCACAGCTTGGGTATGGCTCTCAGCTCATTCCTTCATCTGAGAAAATAAAGGCAACGTTTGCATTAACACCACCTATTGTTATGACTGCCTATTATGCCACTTTGTTATGACTGCCTTGTTATGCTTGTATTCTGCTTATTTAACCCTGCCTATTTGCCTGCCAAGTCCCCCCATTTGGAACCCCCTACTCCTGAACTATAAAAACCCTTATTTTACCCATGTCCAATGCTGCTATCTTGAACCCCACCTTTAGGGAGAGACAGCCTATGTGTATGAATTTATAAGATGCTTGCTTTAATTATATGCTTTCCTTGATTAATTTGTTCATGATGATTTTGGTCAGTGGTCTCTCTCCCCTCATCTGTGGGGTTAACAAACAATAGAAATGATGTTCCTATGAACTCATAGAGACGGCGACACAATGCACTCTATCTGTGCAGGTTCAAATTAGACAACATCCCAGCATAGGAAAAGAAGTCCCACCCATAATCAAGAAGAACTGCTATTTGCAATTAATACTTGCTAGAAGAGGGAAGATCAGTTTTCACTTGTCAGAATCATAGTAGTAGGTTCAAGTTATACTACAGAGCTCTAGTAATAAAAGTAGGATGGTTCGGGTATAAAAATACCTTCTGATCAACGAATTAGAATTGAAGACCCAAACAATAGCCTATACTATAGCCACTAATTTCACAATGAAGTGATTCCCAACATTAATGCTAAGTTAGTTCTGGACTTTTAGGTTAGAAACACTATTTAGTAAGTAAAAGGCAAGGATCATATATTAGAAATTTTACTTGACATAGACTTATTCAATTAATGTGCTAATTTTCCAATATTAACCACTAAGGTTGATAATGAACATATTTCTTTTGAGTTACTTCCCAAAGTTCATGTTCTTATCCAGCAACGTTCCCCATCATCACCTGGGTGGCTCCATGGTTTCGTTAGCTGAGGATGACTCCTGGGCAGTTCGATTCAGCAATAGGCAGGACCGCAAGATTTTGACTAGGGAGATGACTCATTCAGTAAAGAGCTTATTGCACAAGTACATGAACCTGAGTTCGATTCCCTAGCATTCAGGTTGAGACCACGCAAAGCAGTTCATGTCTGAAGTACTACTATTACTCAGGATTCAGAGATGTGAGGATCCCTGCAGCTCTCTAGAGAATCATCTTAGCTTACTAGGAGCAATCCATGTTCCTAGAGAGAACCTGTCTCAACAACAGAAAAAGAGAGACAGTGATTGAAAAGACACAATATTAACCTCTAGCTCTGTATTTCACAGCCATGCACACAAAAGTGAGCATGTGCACACACACACACACACACACACACACACACATACACACACACACAAGCAAGAGTGAGAGGGAAAAAACCACAGGGGGAGAAAGGAAGGTTCAAAGCAGCACTGCTTTGTGAAAGATTCATTAGGAAGGAAACGAAACTTTTTGTTGTTACCCATCTAAAGAAAGCTTTTCCTGTACCAATGGCTGTCTCCCACCAGAGCTTCAACTTGATTCAACTCTGAATCCTACCCAATTCCTTGTCTCATCCCCAGTGTCAACATTTTCTAAGAAAATACACAAACCAAGCTCTTAACAGTGACCTTGAGTCACCCTTTGAAGTATTTATATCCAGGATTAGTCATGGCCACATTTGAGGAGCACTTAGCCTATGGGTAGTATAAAAATTTCTACTTGGCAGTTATTAGTGTTTGTCATAAATGGAAATGTCTAGGGTGATTCCTCTGCAGATTGTTACTGTAATTTTGTTCTTGTTTTGAGGACCAATTATTTTTCTATTTATGTGTGATAAATTTAAGTGACTGTTAAATTTCAGTATTATGTTATTTATTATTTTACTGTTTCTGCATGGGTAGCCTGACACACTTTGCTGTATGCCTCTCTTTCTATGATCTCACCTTCTCTTTTCTTTCAGTTTCTAGGTCTTCAGCAAAACCCACATCCTAAAACACCCTCCACCCAACAGTGTCCCCTCTCCCACCTGGCTACCTAGCACTGGCACCAGCTAATGCTGGCTCTGAACTCTCAGCTTGTCCCTTCTACCCAATGACCATGATGTCTGCTAAGTTATCTGCTATTTGCGAGAAACTAAAGTCTGTGTTCACAGAAGGATGAGTGATTGGGGAAAGAATTGGGCCTGTTAAACCCAGTCAGTGTGAAAATGTTTCCAGAATGCCACAGAACTATATTCCCACCGCATAAAAAGTGCCTTACCTCAGTCAGGGAAAAGTCTGAGAAACATAGATGAACTTATTCAAGTTCGTGTTGCTCATTTCGGGAAAGTGTGTAACTTGGGTCCCTGGCTTCCAGACAGCCCTGTGTTATGTTATACTCTATTGATCTCAAGCACTGCTGATGCTTCACATATCCCACAGGGCTACCCGACTTCAAAGCCCTACAAGTCAGCTCTATGTGTGCCAATAACAATTATAGGTCCATGTAGATGAGATATACACTCAAGAAGATAATCTGTCTTTTCTACGTTAAAAAAAAAAAAATGTCGATTTTACACATCTGCCAGCCCCTGAAGCAGGTAAACAGCAGTCTACGGAGAGCAGAGGGACACATTAAATTGCCTTATAGGCCTCTTCAAACCCCTCCTGTTTGCTCTGGAAGTTCAGCACTGCTCCTCAACACCCACGAAGTCTCCTTGCGTTCATTGCTGCCACCATGTTCTTGCCCCGTTGTGCAGTGCACTGCTCTCAGACAGCATACGCTCTCCTCTCTGCTTCACACAACTCTAGTTGAATCATTTGGAGCAAAGTCTTTTTGCCGGCTTTGCTGTTCAGTGATCTCCTCGGCTTTCACTCTGAAGCCATCTCTAGTCAGCGTGTGGTTAAAGTCGGGTGTTGGGCTTTGCTTCTGCTTTCTGGGATTCTCCTTTTGTAAAGGCTGTGGTGCTCTTAAACTGCGGCATCTTGTCCTTCCTCACATCTACACCTTTGATCTCGCTCTGCTGTTGCCTGCAAGCCCATTGTGCAGGTCTACCTATAGAATCCTGCAAATATATCAAACAAAGCTCCTCTAAAATCCATTTCATAAAGTGTTTCTAGTACTCTTTATTCAGTTGCTGTTATAAGAGATCGTTAGGGTAATGGTTTAAAAAAAGATATTTCTTAGCCTATAATTATGGAAGAAAACTTTCAAGAAAATCATTGCTAGTCATATATATGATAGAGGAGTGATATCTAGGAAACACAAAGAACTCAAAGTAATTAACAAGGAATCAAACACCCAATAAACAAGTAGACTAATAAAATGAGCACACAGTTCTCAAAATGTACAGTATGGTAAGTGAAAACATTTTTTTTTTAAAAATCATAGACATTTTTAGCAATCATAGCAAAGCATATTAAAAACTATATTGATGCAGGTGTGATGTGAATGTTTTTAATCTCAAAACTCAGGAAGTAGAGCCGGGCAGATTTATTGAGT
The DNA here is from genome assembly GCA_019843815.1 of Montemys delectorum. Classification (NCBI taxonomy): domain Eukaryota; kingdom Metazoa; phylum Chordata; class Mammalia; order Rodentia; family Muridae; genus Montemys; species Montemys delectorum. The sequence continues at coordinate 933 of JADRCD010204336.1, read as the reverse complement.
TTGTAGGTAGCCTGTTATACAGAATGAGTTCCAGAACAATGAGGGCTACACAGTGAACCCCCTGTCTTGAAAAACCAAAACAAGCAAGCAAGCAAGCAAACAAACAAAAAAACTACAGCAAGATTCCACCTCACTCATATCAGAACAGCTATAAGGAAACAAATAACAAGAGATGCTGATAGGAAATGTATACAGAAAAGAGCCTGTATACATTGCTGGTGAGGATGCAAACAAACCCAGTCACTATGAAGGTTAGTATGGAATGCCTCAAAATAGATCTACCCTCTATGGTCCAGCTACACTACTTTTATTCCCAAAGATTCCAAGTCAATCTTTCACAGATACTTGCACAGTGCCATGTATTATACCATTACTCACTATAGCTGCATTATAGGATCAACCTAGATGTCTATTAGCAGAAGGCTGGATAAGGACAACTTTATACACTCTGGCAGTGTTTTCAGCCAGAAAGGAGGATGAAGATATGTCATCAGCTGCAGGAAAATGGACGTAACCATAGAGGATGAGACAAAGCAAATTGTTTGTCCCAGGAAAAACCATTGCATGTTTCCTTCACTGCCAGTCCTAGACACTATAGATACATAGCAATACATGCGCACTGATGATGTTAAAGCAGAAATGAAGCTGTAGGGGGCAGGGCGGAGGCAGGGAGGAAAAGGGTGGCAAAGAACAGGGAGGGTAGGCCTCATGTTCATGACAGTACGCAACCTCGTATGACAGAAATAAAAATCCAAAATGGCCCCTACACCAAAGTGCCAGCATATCTGTGTTTCTTCCAAAAGTTTTCTCATCTCCATTCTTTGCCTGATGTCTCCTTTTCTGACTTCAAATTTCGCAGGGTAGTGTCTTCAAATATGATTCTTTTTCCATCTTCATGCTTCTCCATTCTTCCTACTTCCCTATTTCAAGGAC
>JADRCD010204335.1:0-36883 GCA_019843815.1 Montemys delectorum | reverse complement strand
TGCGGCCGTTGGCGGCGGGGCCGCTCTGCTTGGCGCCCATGTCCGCGCCGCCCGGGGCCGCGAGCGAGCGAGCGAGCGAGCGAGCAAGCGAGAGAGGCGGGACGCAGCTCGCGGCTAGTGCTCAGGTAGCCGTGCGGACGCGGTCGCTGCCGCTGCCGGGCCGTCGCGACGGGCCGCTGCCGCTCGCTGCCGCGCTCCGCGGCCTCCGCACCGCCTCCTCCCGGGCGGCCGCTGCCACGGCCGCCATCCTCCGGCTCCCCGGCGGCTCGGAGAGTGGGAGGCGCCCGGCCGGATTGGGGGCCGCCTCCTTGCACGCCAGCCGCTGGCAACGGGAAAAGAGGAACGGGCGGCGCGCGCCCCGGCAACCGTCGCCTCGCGGCCCGCACTGGAGGAGCGGCGGCCGAGTAGAGGCGAAGCGCAGAGATTGGGTCCCGCTGCTCTGACTCTGCCCTACAACTAGGCCGGCCCGCCCAGGCCCTGCCCAGGCCCCGCCCAGGCCCCGCCCGGCATGTGGTGATGGACAGACAGGTGGCTCCGCCCTCCAGGCTAGACTCCGGGCGCCAATCAGAAGGCGGCCCCTCCTCCCGCACGTGGCCTGTGAACGCTGGAGAAAAGCAAGTGCACCTTTTCCTGGCTGGGGCGTCCTGGGCAGTACCCTGCGTCTGGAGCTTTTGGGAAGGTAGATAATGACCTTCGTTCGTACTGTATACACTGATTAAGCAAGCAAACAGACAAACAAAAAAACAATCTCAGCAATGAAGACGATTTAAAACAAACAAAAAGCAGTACAGGCACGAAGGACAGAACAAAACAAGAGGAAGGCTGAAGCCAACTTGATCAGATTTATCCTAAGAGAAAAGAAGAGCACAAAATTGGAAGAACAAATGGTAACCCAGCTTGCCCTTCAAGGGTAGAACAAAAACTGAGGTGCAGAGACTATCTTCTCCCTGAGACCCAGCCTTCAGACCAAGCCAAATTATGCAGACTAAATTATTTTACCTTTTTTGGACTTTGGCTTCCTTGCCCAGAATATTTGAGTTAAATCTCCAGAGCAATAGCAGCTTTAAAATCTTGTGGTTTCTCTAAATGGAACTTAACAGGATTCTAAACGCCTTCCTCTTTAACTCTCTCTCTCTCTCTCTCTCTCTCTCTCTCTCTCTCTCTCTCTCTGTGTGTGTGTGTGTGTGTGTGTGTGTGTGTGTGTGTGTGTGTGTGGTGCTTGGTCTAGCAGACTCTGACTCTCCCATTTGGAGGGTACTGGTAGCATTGTCTATGTGCAAGTGTGTTTGAACAAACTGTAGAAGTGCACTGTCGCAGTTTTCCCCTTTTGTATTTGTGGTGAGTCATTTAAGTAGTGATTTTAGACATTCTTTCAAAAGATAAGGGAATGGAGTTTTGGGGTTTTTTTTAACTTTGTGTGTGTATAAATGTTTTTGCTTGCATGTAAGTTCCCCGTGTGTGTGTGTGTGTGTGTGTGTGTGTGTGTGTGTGTGCCTAGTGCCCATAGTGAAGGTCAGAAGAAGATATTAAATCCCTTGGAACTGTAGTTATGGTTAGACGTCACATGGGTGTGCAGGGAATCAAACCCAGGTCCTCTGCAAGAACAGCCAGTGTTCTTAACCGCCAAGCCGTTGCTTCAGCCACAAATTAGGTTTTGTAAGTAGGAGAAGTGAGGCTTTATGAACAGGCTTGCCTGGAGTTCCCAGCTTCTGGAGAGAATGAATCATGAGAATCACTTGAACCTTACAATTCAAGGTCAGCCTAAGAAACAGCAAAAACCAATCTCAATTAGGAGAAGAGGGAGGAAGAAGGAAGAGGAGAAGGGAAAGAGGAAGAAGGAAGAAGAGGAGGAAGAAGAAATGTAGTTTTACATATATATGCTTATATATGGGCATAGCGCATGACATGTAGTTACTCTGAGCTTTTATATGAAATATCCTGTATTACATCATGTGATCAAATGTCTCTTCTCTGCAGATGTTACCAGTCATCCCATCCCCAGGACTGAAGACAGTGCTGTGTAACAATGGCTTCATAGCTCTGATCATGGTGTTCATTAGACACTTAACAGTCTATGGCAGTACAGTAGCTTTTCAGTGAATGAGCGCATTCAAGTTTTCCAGTCATACCAAAATTACTCTTTTATAAAAAAAAGTTTTTACTTTGTATGTGTTTGTATATACGTATGGGTGTGGCTACCTTGTGCTATGGCTGCGTGTGGTGTCAGAGGACAACTCAGGAGTTCTGTCGTCCTTCCACATGGCTTCAGGGAGGTTGGTGCCTTTACTTGCTGGAGCCACCACGCCAGCCCTAAAATGATTCTTGAAAGTCACCTGTACCCTTATGTTACTCCTCTTTGGTGGCAGCAGTGTAGAGGAGACTCTTCTCTGTTCTTTCCTTGGTCTACTTCTCTTCCGGCCTTCTCCTCTCTCTCCAAACAGTAATCCTATGAAGACTGTGTTTAATTGCCAAGCATCGGGGACTTCACTTACAATCTGCAGCTTTGTCACACCCCACCAGTTCTTCACACATAAGAAACTTGTTCTTAAGCGTGTTCTATAGTGTTCCTTAAGAAAGTGTTCTTCCTCTGGTACTTCCATTGGTCCTTTAAAGGGAAGCAATGGACAGGAATCAGGACAGGATTGTAAGCACACGCCAGAGTAGTATAGTCAAGCTGGGATTAGCCCTTGATTCTATTCAGTGCTAGCTCTGGGACTAGGGGCAAGCCAAGCCCTTTGCCTTAGCTAAGCCTGTTTCTTGTAAAATGTGTAAAGTGCACATGACCATAGGACCAGTCTCAGAGCAGCTGAGAGTCTCAGAAGATCCACTGTCTATTTGAAAATCCTTGGAAATTCCTTGTCCTACCTATTATGGAATAACAATATGCATATTGTCTGTAGCATACTATGATACTGTAAAGTTTCAAGTATGCTAAAGTTTAGTGTATTTGATCTCACTGTTTTGTACAATTGAAGTACATTGTTAAGCCTTCAAGTATTATTTGTAACTGTTTAGTACTCATTACTAGTATATATATCACTATACTGGTTGACCAGATAAGTATATATTAAAAAAAAAAAACGAGGGTATTTGAAATCTTTGTAGTTAAAGTATTTTTTAATAAACTTTTCTTTCTTTCATGAGGTAGCTAACATTTTAAAGTCTTTGTTGTCCTAAAAAGGCTTTAATGTGTCACAAAAATGCTTCATATTAATCAGCTGGTGAGTAAAGCCCTATGTTATGTTTAACATAGATTTCGGAATCATTATCATTTCTAAAATTAGCTAAGACAAAATGTCAGCACCTGCTAATAAAAACAACTTGATTCTTGCTTATCAGACTAGTATAAAGTTATTAATAAGAGATTAAATGTGTGTATTATATTTCATTCTCAGTTCACTTTGCCTTGCAAACAATATTTTCATTAAAAAAAAACAAAACAGCACCTTGGGCTGAGGAGACAGCTTGGTCTATATAGTGTTTGCCATGCAAAGATGCAGATCAGCGTTCAGACTCTAGTACCATGAGAAAAGATAGGCTTGGAAGTATGGCTTATAATCCTGTCTTCAAGGAGATGGACATAGGAGGATTTCTGGGGCTCATTGAGCCATCCTACCCTAATCAGTAAGCTAAGCCCCAGAATTCAGTAAAGAGACTGACTTAAAAAAAAAGTGAGCTGGGCACTTGGGAGGCAGAGGCAGGCAGATCTCTGAGTTCAAGGCCAGCCTGTTCTACAGAGTGAGTTCCAGGACACAGAGAGACACGGAAAAAAAAAACCCAATAATTATGATAATAACAACAATAATAGTGGCAATAATAGTAATGTGGAGGGCTCCTAATGAATGGCAACCACGATTGATCTCTGGTCTCCACGTGCATGCACAGACACCTGAAAATGTCCATGAACTAACATACGCTCATATCCTAGACACACACAAAAGCCTTAACACCAAACAAACATAACCTATGATACTTCTCCTGCATTCTTACATTCCATAGTGTTGTAAAAGACTTTACTGGGGCCATACTGTTGCAAAGATATAAAACGTAGTGGAAAGAGTGTCGTGGGCCCAGTACCAAGGGGATTTCCCAGCCTATAGAAGTGAAAAGGAGCTTAGAGGAAAAAATAGCTCTCTGCTACATAATGCATGTGTTCTCTCCTCCAGTGCATAAGCACCGTCTTCTCCATCTCCTGCTACTTTTGTGAATCCCTATGGTAATGCATGAATGATTAAAAAGCAGCATAAGACATTTCCCAGTACCACCTCCTCCCTCAAGGGTAGCCCAAAGCCCCGGGAGAGGCAAGCTCTACATTTTAGGCCTAGATTGTAGAAACCTCCCAAGCACAGGGGGCTCTAGTCTCCAATATCTTTAACTCCCAGGGCTCGCTCTGAGACAGTCTTTAGGCAGGAGGTTTTCAGGGCCTGTTGTGGATCATAATGGCAGGGAGTAGTAATTAATGCATGCCCTAGATTAGCAGTGACTTAGCTAACTGTTATTACCATGCCAAGTTTGTTGCTCTCTACATTTTTCTGTCAAAGTAGTCTATACTTCAAGTGGCCACCCCCCTTGCAGTAGTACCCGAATGATCTTTGCCTCCAATTAGGGCAAGTGGGGAAGAGTAAGGTCAGCAATGAAGGATAACCTCTTGCCAAGAATGAGAAAGCAAACTGGGTGGTAAGAGCTACTGGTCAACTTACCACACCCTCTGTTTCCCAGAAGCTAGACGGTCTTTGGCTGAACTCTAGAGATCCAAGTCTGAACTAAGGGTTTTGGAACATAGCCCAGAGCAGGGTCATCCCTGGTACACAGAAACATTACGAGACATCCGGACCCCTATGGAAGATATCTTCATTTGTAAGCAAACATTGACTCCCCGTGTGTAATGTCTTCCTTTGCACTAGATACACAAAGTTAATTAAAGACCCACAGAACTGTATGACCTGTAGCCACCATGCCTAGATGGCTCAAGTACAGAGCCATAGGATGGACGTTGGGTGAAGAACAAAGATCCAATCCCACAAGTGACACCCAAATCTTGAGACAGTTGCCTTATGCATCTATAGGTATCCTAGGCTACAGGAGCCTGAAAGCAAAGGAGAGCTTCGAGCATCCGAGGAACTACAAGCATTTCACTAGCTGGAATGAAGAGGAGGAGACAAGGAAGTCTGAGAACCAGCTGGAAGAGTGGGCTGGGACCGAGTCCAGCTGGCTTGCCCGGCTGGGCGAAGATCCAAAACACAAAGGAGAATTGCTCCTCTAGGCAACCCGAGCATGGTTGTGTTTAGATTTTTGAAAGGATAGCTTATTTCCAGCAGCATTTTGGAGAATGAATTGGTGGGAGAGAGGAAAGTACACCCCTTAGGAGTGGATGTAGGCATGGAGACAAGAGGAGTGGAAGGCTCTGAAGCCTAGTGACAGGCTGTCTGAAAGAAAGAAATGGCAAAGATGCTGCATGAACTTTCTGGACAGTGCTTTCGGTACCGGGTATAAATACGGAGGGACAGACTGCTTGGGAAGAGGAACTAAACTCAGCTCTATGCAGGCAAAACCAAACAACCTTTGGTTTGCAGCAGCAAGGCAAGGGATCAAACTGGGTGTTTTTTTGTTTGTTGTGTTGGAGGCTGAAACCCGAGCATCCTAAGCCAGCACTCTCTTACTGGGTCACATCCAGCCCTTTCATTGGCTTTGGGTGGGATGCTCGTCTAACCTGCCTCCCCCAGCGCCAGGGTTAATGCTTCTCAATGCTGTCCAGTTATCCTGAAAGTAGGGGTCACCAGGGGCAGCAGAGTTAGTGCAGTGAGGCCAGGAGTGACAGAATATTAATAGAGGGGTATAACATTTAGTTTTTTTCATTGTTGAGAGTCCATGAGCTAAGCCAATTCAAGGCGTTAAAATTTTCTGACAGTTTGTGTTATAAAAAGCACCTATCAGAGGCACTTGGAATTGCATCATATGATTTTGTTTGTTTGTTTGTTGTTGTTGTTTTGGTTTTGGTGTAGCTCTGGTTCTGGAACTTGCTCTATAGACCAGGCTGGCTTCGAACTCACAGAGATTCACCTGTCTCTGCCTCCTGAGTGCTATGCTTGAAGGCATGTGCCACCATCACCCTGCCATATGTGGTTTTTAAAGTAATTACTGTGGTAGAGATAGAATCTCCCCACTCCTGAGCCCATGCTATCTACATATTCATTCCTGAAATCTGTCAGTATGTTACCTTGTATGGCAAGACGGCCTTTGCAGGTAGGTAGAAGGTCTTAAGCTGGGAAGATTGCCTGAATGAACTGAGTTGGCTCAGTTCTTTATAAGCACAAGAGGCAAACAGGAGAGGCAGGCTAGAGTCAAGAAAAGGCTAGAGCCAAGCTTGGTAGCCCAGATCTGTAATCTGAACTGCTACAGAGGCTCAAGCAAGAATATCACTTGTTCAGGATCTGTCTGGGCCAGTCAGTAAGCTAGTGCTCAAAAAAATAAAAAAATAAAAATAAAAAATAAAAAAAATTAAAAAATTAAAAATTGGGGTGGGGGATGGGGGTAATTGGCAATGTTCTATTCCCTCCCCGTGTCGGGGAGGGGGACTGGATTGATCAGTGTTGGTTTTGGAGACAGAGGGAGTAGGGGTGAGGGGCAAGCCAAAAAAGCCTGAAGAGGATCTTCAGGAGCCTCTAGCAGTAAACAGCTCCCTGCTTGAACTTTGATTTGAACTCAGTGACCTTCAGAAGCTGTGAGTTTGTGCTGGTCTAAAATACTCAGTTCCAGATAACTCCTGTGTCAGTGACTTTTCCTCAAGGCTGCAGAAATCTTCTGATTACTATCTCAAAAAAAAAAGACAGCTAAAACCCCAAAACTAGTAAACAAAGCCACTGTACCTCATGTGATCATAAACACTTTACCACAGCTTCCTGCCCCACTTTGAGAACAATGGTGGCAGGGGAGGACACTGTGGCTTCCTGAGGCTGGGCCTGCAGTTTCTGACTGACAGTGCTACTCTTAAGACCCCTGAGAGGAACTTAGGCGTCCTTGCAGGCTGCCTTCCTGCTGTAAGCACTGAGCTTAGAAAGTTGTGGCATGTAAAAGAGCGACCTTTAACTTAGAGCATCTGTTTGGGTTTTTGAAGATGCTGGACAATGGAAATATTAAAATAGACAAAATACTTGGTGAAATGCCGGTTCTGAAGACAGCCCCGTGTTAAAGGTTCTGCATGCAAAGGTGAAAAAGTGGCAGCTGGGAAAGTCCACACTGACATCTAGTGCTACAGAGTAGCACTGCCAAGGGCTTCCGGGAGAAACTGTTGGCATCTTCCGACTCCTCCTCCTTCCTGGCCCCTCCCATGGGACCAGGGATGCTGTGGATGTGGACTCTCTTATGGACGGGCCCATCAAAGTCCTGCTTCTGCTAAGGCACGGCTCGATTTCCCGTCTTAGTGTACTTCCGTGCAAGGGTTGTCCATGTGAAAGGTTTAGCTCTTCATTACTTTAAATTTAAAAATCTTATACACAAATGTGTTTTGATCAAATCCATCCCCAATTCTCTCCTCTCTAACTCTTCCCACGCCTACACTTCCCTCCTAACTTGTGTGTGTGTGTGTGTGTGTGTGTGTGTGTGTGTGTGTGTGTGTGTTTAACTCACCGAACATACTTAGTGCTGTCTGTATTGAATGGGGGTAGGCCTATTCACTGGAACCTATGTAGAAATCATTTCTTCTGCATGTTGTAAAGCTAAATATTTTACTTCTTTTTGTGAGTGTGTACTTTGGGTGGCTAGGCCTCTAATGGCAATGAGACTTTTAAGAGCATTTATGATTTCTATACATTCTAAATCAATTTGGGCTATGCTGTTCTGAGCTGAAGTAACATAAATGCAGAGATAGATCCTATCTAACCGGCACTTGTGCTTCCTTGCCCCAAGACCTTTGCTGGGTTTGATTTTAAGAAGTCTGAAGGCCAGAGTCCTGAAGAGTTCACAAACAGGGTTCCTTTGCTTTTCCTTCTGGGCAACAGTCAGAAGCCAGGAAAGACTTCTGTTTCTCTCCACACTGGGACTCGGTCAGAAGTCAAAGGGGATTCTTGTTTTGTTCTATTTTGGTTTGGAGGTTGGGGGTCAAACCAGGTACTTTATCCATGCCAAGCAGGTGTTATACCACCGAAATGCACCCCAAGCTCCCAAGCTGCATTTTAAAGACTGTTATAGTGACCCGAGAATTTAAAAAAAAAAAAAAAAAAAAAAAAAAAAAAAAAGATGCAGGATTGCATGCCAAGGTAAATATATCAATGCCTCTGAACTGTACACTTAAAATGCTTAGAGTGATAAATATTATGTATTCTCATCAAAGATCTTAAAGCAGGATAAATGCTATATAGTGGCAGCAGCAGAATTGGGAGACTCCCAGGACTGATGGGATGCTCACATCCTCATCAAACCCTCTGAAGCAAAAAGGGGCAGGCCCTCAGTTCTTTAGAAGCCTCGTGCTAAACACGCCTATGGTTGCCCCTCAAAACAGGCAGACCTCGATATCATGAAATCATTTAATCAGATTTTACAAGGAAGTGTCTTTTTTTCTCCATACATTTAGAACATTTTATAGTATATAAATATCAGAAGCCTTGAGCAAATCAAACAGAAGGGAAAAATAAAATGTGTCACTAAAAAATAGGAAAAAATAAAATGTGTCACTAAAAAGTTCAGATTTGGCCGGGCGGTGGTGGCGCACACCTTTAATCCCAGCACTTGGGAGGCAGAGACAGGTGGATTTCTGAGTTCGAGGCCAACCTGGTCTACAGAGTGAGTTCCAGGGCAGCCAGGGCTACACAGAGAACCCTGTCTTGAAAAAAAAAAATTCAGATTTACCAGAGCAAAACAAAACCAAAAGGATGCTGTGAAGCAGTGAAGTGTGTGTGTGTGTGTGTGTGTGTGTGTGTGTGTGTGTGTGTGAACACTTATGTGGGTACATGTGAGTATGTATATATATGGAGGCCACATATAATGTTATGAATCACCCTTGATCATTTTTCCACTTTATTCAATGAGGTAGGGGTCTCTCAATCACACCCAGAGGTCACTAACGTAGCTAGTCTCACTTGGCACCTTCCTGTGGTGTTCTTAGGAGACCCTGTCTCAACCCTGAAGGCTAGAACTAAAGCTCGGCCCCTGGGCCCTCCCAGCATTTCCATGGAATTCAGATCCTCACTCTTGCTGAGGAAAAGGCTTAACCAACATGGTTAAGCCAGCCTGAGTCAGTTTTGACCGTGAGGAATGCAGGAGGAGAGAGATACAAACATTTCCAGAATTTGGTTGCTTCTGTAAAGCTAGCAAAAAGGACAAACCTGAATGCCTTTTAGGAAGCAGGACTTGACCTCTGCAAACAGCAGCTGGGAAAGTTTCAAAATGATGATTTTGACTTCTTGTGGTTGGCAATAAACTGTAATGGTGATGCACTGAGGTCCCAGGGGGACTTTAGACAACATCTGGAATCTTTTTGTTAAAAGGTGGTTGTGATGCCACTTGGATCAGGGAGTGGCACTATTAGGAGGTGTGGCCTTGTTGGAGTAGGTGTGTCACTGTAGGTGTGGGCTTTAATACCCTAGTCCTAGCTGCCTGGAAGTCAGTATTCTGCTAGCAGCCTTCAGATGAAGATGTAGAACTCTCAGCCCTGCTGCACCATGCCTGCCTGAATGCTGCCATGTTCCCAACTTGATGATACTGGATAGAACCTCTGAACCTGTAAGCCAGCCCCAATTAAATGATGTCCTTTATAAGACATTGCATTGATCATGATATCTGTTCACAGCAGTAAAACCCTAACTAAGACAGTAGTCTTTCAACAAATCTGGCTTCTCAAATATATTGTAACAGACGAAACCTTCTGTTTCTTCGTGCCCCACCCCAGCCCTCAAATAACAATGATTGGTAAGATCAGTAGTGGCTTTGAGAATGACAGCTACAATTAGGATTCCACTTTAGACCGGATTAAATGCCAGTGTATTTCCTTCTGATGATAGCTCATGCATTTCAGTGGCAAGAGTGTCTTTTGGAGCTCATAGAGAAAGTTAGGATAGAGACCTTGCAAAATAAAATATAAGCTGGATGTGCTAGACTCCTCCTATGATCCCAGCTACCAACAGGACTAAGACAAAAGGAGGGCTTGATTGCAGGAGTTCAAGATCAGCACTGACAACACTTGCGTGTGTGCGCGCGCACATACACACACACACACACACACACACACACACACACCCTATCTCAAAACTAACTAAATGTAAACACAAGGTCCTACCATGCATACAATGCTTGATACATAGGTGCTTTCGAGGAAAGCCAGGCCAATGCCTCTAATGCCCTCCTGCAGAAGAGAAAAAAGAAGCAAGTGTCCCCTGCTGTCAGTGACCAATTCTAGAACAGTAGCTATTAGTAGACAAGGGGCACTGTCTTGATAAACCAGATAATAGGAGCCGTCTTGCTTTTCATATTTAGTATAATCTGGCTAATGGCTTGTGTATAATTCTCCAAACCACTTAATGGGTTTTTTTTAATAACTTAAAGCAATTATCCTTCATGTTGAGCGAAGCAGAAAACATTCATATTTCCTCATTTGAGGGTGAAGAGCCTGGGGAAGAAGTTTATATCTATCTGAGCAGTAATTCCAGGGACTGGTTTATACACCAGCACATCTGTAATGAAGTGTGTTCCCGGGGAAATGAGGACAGTATGGTAGCCTGTGATATAAAAAGTGCTAGACGTAGTCAATGTTTGAAATTATCTATCAACCAAGATGACATCTTTCCTGTTTTCATGACTGGCAATAGACTGGGTAGAGGTGTTGGTGATCCCTGCCACTGCCGCCGCCACCGCTGCCACCACCACCACCACCACCATTTTTCCCTCCTCCTCCTTTTCAAGTATTTATTCCTTACATGGGATAAGGAAAATTTGACAATCCAATATTGATTTCTAAACTTTTTAAATTTGTACTGATTTATGAAATCCAGACAATAGGAAGCCATTACTCAAGAGGCCAGTACTCCCTGCCTTTGGCTTCTCTTGCTGTATCACACTGCAGTGTTAGGCTGCACCCCACCAGCAACTTGTCAGCTGCAACTTTGGCTCCCAACAGGAGAGTTGCTTGGCAGAACAACTGGGAGATACTGGTATCAGACCAGGACCCTACGCAGTTCTAACAGGCCCTTTCCTTCCCACAGGTAGCCTGACCCATGCCCAAGCCAAGCTTAGCTGAGAGTTCCTACTCAGAAGTAGCCAAACATTCAGTGTGTCTTGGTAGAGCTAGAAAAGTCCTGGATTCCTCCCTCACTTACTAATAATTCATCATCTTCCTTATCAAAGGAAGTGCTTGGAAAAGGCAAGTGCTAAAATATCCAATGATCAATGGAGTCTGTGTTTTGAAACAGAGTCTTGCTATGTGGCCTAAGCTGGCCTTGTTCTTGTGGCAGTTCTCCTGCCTCAGCTTCCCAAGTGTTGTGGTTATACACATAAATCACCAAACCTAGCCTAAGGAGTCACTATCTCTAACGCCCATCCCTCAAGCTAGAATTCAAATGCTTCTTTGCTTTTCTAGGCGAAGTCATCTCCTTATTCTGGGTCACTGCTTCCTTAAGGGAAGAAAGAATCAAAAGACAGAGGTCAAATTCTTCCAGACTAAAGGTTCTATCCCATTAGTGGTCAGGAAAACCATCAAGTCATGCATGACCAGTATACACATTATATATGTCTCTCTCTATAGCATGTATACAAATTCATATACCTATATGTGTGCATATTCATAAAAGAGTAGTTTTTGAAGCACATGCAGTTTAAAAGTGCTTTCCATTTGGCAAAGATATTGTTTTATATACACATATATTCTGAAACCTAGCCTATTTCTCTTAGTGTGAGTTAGAGCCCGCGAACAATATGACGGCCATCAGATTCATGACAGCTGTGGGTGGGAGGGTTTGCTGGGATTGAGCACAGGTTTTGACCACCTTTGGCAAACATTTCACCACTGAGCCACCCAGCCCTCCGTACTCGAGAGGTGAACTCTATAATACCATACAGCGCAAAGCTCTATGAGCTTTTACTATGTATGGGTCTCACTTTGTAACCCAAACCAGTCTTTAGTTTGTGATCCTCCTGTCTGGACATCCTGCGTGCTGTGACTACAGGTTTGCATGACCATAATGACTCTAACGGACATATTTAAAGAACATAGCGATCTTCCTTCACAGTAATAGTTCAGCATCGCCCTGGACAGGTTGAAGAGCACCTCTTTGTCCTTTAACCTGCCACCCAGACGGTATCCTCCAATCAATCTCTGCCTTGACTCCTCAAGCAGAGTGGGTGTCAGTGCCTCAGGATGGACAGTGTTGCACTCAGTACTTATGATATGGCTGTTGTTTGCTTATACAACATGCCAATGACACATTTGAGAAGAACAAGAGAAGGGAGGGGGGAGCAACTAACAGCTGTATTTAGCCATCTGTCAGATCCCAGAACCTTCTGTTTCCTTCGCTCCACACGGGCCCTGAGCTGTGAAGATGGATGACAGGGAGTAGAATGTGTATGTACATCGCTCTTACTTCAGTACACCATTTCAACAGCAGGGCTTGTTTTTATCACTCCGCTGAGTTCACGAGGGCAGGTTTGGGCAGTAGCAGTTTTTCCTCGTTATTAGTCTACAGATGAAGAAGTAATTGATTTGGCTCTGACATGTTAGATTTTCCCGAGCAGATCCCACATGAAAGGTAAAAGTTTTTCATTCTAATCAGAGCCAGCTGGAAATACTCTTGACTTCCTGCTTTGTCAAATCCCCCTTTAAAAGACACTTTGAGGACATGCAGTGTGCCAGGTGTTGTACCACAGTCACAGGTGTGAGAGAGATCTAGAGAAATTGCTACAGGCTGCTCTCTGCAGATGGGGAGAGCAGCAGAGAGGATATGCAGTTCCACAGAAGAGAGATCGTTTTGGCTTAGCACAGGAGAGTATGGATTTGAGATATGGGAAATGGCAGAAAGCCTTCAGGATGAGAGGACCACATGGGTTATGGGAGAATGGGGTAGCAGGTGGCAGAGGCCATACTATAAGACAGGTAAATCTGGCTTTTACCCTGACAGCTATGAGAGGATGACCAGTATCCTAGGTTTCTATAGTTGTGGTAAAGACCATGACCAAAAGCAATTTGGGGAAGAAAATTTTATTTTGCCTTACAACTCTCAGGTCACACTCCATCTCTGAGAGAAGTCAGGGTAGGAACCCAGAAGCCGGAACTAAAGCAGAAGCCGGAACTAAAGCAGAAGCCATAGAGGCATGCTGCTTATGGATAGTTCCTCATGGCTTGCTCTGCCTGATTTCTTTTTATCGTGTAGGACCACCTTCCTAGGGGTAGCACTGCTCACAGTGAGCTGGGCACTCCTGTCTCGTTTGCTAATTAAGAGAATACCCCATAGACTTGGCTACAAGCAACTTAATGGGGAGATTTTCTTATTTGAACTTTCTCTTCCCCAGATATGTCTAGTTTTGTGTTGAGTTAATGAAAGCAACCAGTGCTACCATATAATTCATCATTTACACAGGCCACTTTGGAGAGTGAGTTGGTATGCCTGCCAGAATAAATCATCTAGAAGGAAATACAACATTCTAAGGCCAGAAGGGACCTTAGGTTTTGGAAACGTCTAAGTACAGACCCTGAACAGATTTATCTATTATAGAGAGGATTCTGGCAGCATTTCTGTTAGAAAGGGGGCAGGGATGCCTACAGACCCAGAGGTAGCTAAGAAAGCAGGTAATGGAGAGGGAGAAGGTGCAGAAAGGGTTCTGCCAGAGGTAGGATTGATTGAACATAGAGACACACTGAAGAGAAATAATTTCCTAGGAGTCAGAGACAATCTAGGTACAGTCAGCATTGTAGGGGAAAAAAAAAAAAGAATCGGTATATCCCAAAAGGAAATAGCACAAGGACATTTTAGGGATGAAGATCAGTTCATTTGTTCAAGACTGTCAAAAGTAGCCAAAGGGTACAGAATGATGAATGCTGGCAAGCAGCAAAACCAGGCAGAGGAGACCATCTGTCACTTGGAAAGGAGAGACTCTTCTTTCTCCCAAGTTGGAGAGGTAGAACAGCCTGCAGCATGGGAACGAGGCAATTAGGACCATCTTTTCAGAGGTCCCGGGGATAGGCAGGGGAGGGAGTTTCCAAAGCCTAGTGGGAACGCAAAGTTCCCCGTTTCATTTTGCTCATATTGTTTACTTTTGTCTTGTGTGAACATGCAGTCAGAAAATGAAAGGAAAAGCAGCAGAACCTGTCCTAGGTCACCTGCGTCTCACCTTTACAGTTTTGAGAGCTGAACTTGGAGGACTTTTCACAGTCGTAATTGCTGAGCCAGTGTGAAGTGATTATACAGGGTGTTTTCAAGCCCTAAATCCAGATATCTTGACTTGTTTTCCCACACAACCTGACAGCGGCCCAGTTAAGACACTTGGATATTGTATTAATCACTTCTCTGTTGCTGTGATAAAACACCTCAAAAGCAGCTTCTAGAAGGAAGAGTTTATTTGGAGCTTTGAGTTCCAGAGGGATAGGAGTCCACTATGGTCATGGCGGCAGGCAGGCAGGCATGGTGCTGAGCAGCAGCTGAGAGCACGTGGCTTGATCCACAAAGCAGAGAGAACTAGCTGAAATGGCATGAGTCTTTTAAAACATCAAAGCAAGCTGGCCTACAGTGGCATACCTCTTACAATGGGATCCTACGTCCTAATCCTTCCTAAACAGTCCCAGAGCTAGGGACCCAGTATTCAAACATATGCGCCTACGGAGACCATTCTCACTCAAGCTACCACAAATATATAATGCTTTTTTGCACATGAGTGTTTGAAGTTGAATCTCTTATTGCTATTATACATTCTAAAACATCAACTAAAGGAATTTTACACAGCCAGGCATAGTGGCACACACCTTTAATTCCAACACTCAGGAGGCAGAGGCAGGTGGATCTCCATGAGTTTGAGGTTATTCTGGTCTACAGAGTGGATTCTAAGAAAGCCAGGACTACAGAGTGAGAATCTGTCGTGGAAAAAAAAATAAGGTTTCATACTCTGGGGACTCTGCCTCTTGGTGCAGACCTAGCTTAGCCCTTTCCCATGAACCCTCTCAGACTTCCCCTTGTAGCTCATCTCCATGCCTTTCTACGAGCTTGTGGCAATGGCTGAGAGCAGAAACATCCCAGCACTTGGAAGGCAGAGGCAAGGGGAATTTCTGAGTTTGAGACCAGCCTGGTCTACAGAGTGAGTTCCAGGACAGCCAGAGCTATACAGAGAAACCCTGTCTCAAAAAAAGCCATAATAATAATAATAATAATAATAATAATAATAATAATAATAATAAACACTTTTTTTAAAACCAGGGAATCCCAGTGGCCACACTAGGCTGGAAGTCAGGTAGGTGATCTTCATTATCCCTCCTGTCCTCCATTACAACCTCTCTAGTCTCACCTGCTTGCAGGTACCTCTTCTCCTATGCCAACTCCAATCACGTGAGATTCTACCTTGGTTCAGACATGGGGATATTCTAGCCCTGTCATCCTGGTCTCTCCAGAAATATTTTTTATCTTACTGCAGCTTACTTTCAGGAGCCCCCTCCTATAACCACATCTCCACCACCTAGGGACCCCGCCTCTTGGTATGGACTGTATCTCCCCAGCTCTTTCGCACAGCCCTTAACACTCTTTTCTCCCTAGTCCATCATTATTCCTCTCAGCCATCCACAGACATGTAAAAGTACTCTCTACCATGAACTCACAGTTGTCACACTTGCTGCCTAAGATCCTAAGAGAGCGAAAGCAACCAAAAACTGGGACACCAACCCAGCAAAGGGAAGACCAGATACCAACACCCACAAACACCTCAACCATCCTACACCTCAACCATCCAGGTACCTACACCCCAAAGCAAAACCACAAACTGAACAGCTAAAACAATTTGCTTCCACCAGAGCCCAGTAACCCTGCTATAGTAGGCCCTGAGCAATGTAAGAAAAGGACTTCAAAATAGCAATTATGAATATATTCAAGGACCTGAAAGAGAATATGAATAAACCTCTTTTTTTATTTTTTTATTTTTTATTTTTTATGTGTATGAGTACACTGTAGCTGTACAGATGGCTGTGAGCCATCATGTGCCTGCTGGGAATTGAACTCAGGACCTCTGCTCGCTCTGGCCCTGCTTGCTCCAGCCTGTGAATAAATCTCTTAATGAAAGCTGAAACATAAGAAACAACTGACTAAAATGAAAACAATTCAAGACATAAAGTAGAATTTAACAAAAATAAAATCATTAAAGAAAACCCAAACTGATGGAAGTGAAAAATTTAGGACGTCCAACAAAAACCCTTAGAGACAAGCCTCACCAACAAATTACAATACATGAAAGAGAGAATCCCAGGTATTGAAGACAAAGCAGAAGAAACAGATACCTCAGCCAAAAATTGTTAAATCTAATAAAATACAGGCACAAAACAGCCAGAAAGTCTTGGATACCATGAAAAGACCAAATCTATGAATAAGGATATAGGAAGTAGAAGAAATCCAGATCAGAAGCACAGGAAACAATTTTTTTAAGAATATAAATTTTTTATTACATAAAGTTATATAATACAATTATTGCAATAACAATGTAAAAATACATAATTAATTAAATGAGTTATATTGTTTCTGTGAGATAGAACTTCTGTGAGATAAAGCAATAGGTACCGTCCAGATCAGTTAAACCATATGTCAAAACTTAGAAACTACTAGACTCACCATGCGTGAATCCAACTTCGCAAATATTTTTTTTCCTAAGTTTTTCTGTGTCAGGGAGTCCACCAAGGTTCTAGAAGTCCAGGATACTGGCCTACATGGTCATCATTCAATGTGAAAGTTTTGTTTCCACTTGGTTGATTTCATCCCTGAGATTGATTATTTCCTGCCATCTACACCTCTTGGGTGAATTTGCTTCTTTTTGTTCTAGAGCTTTCAGATGTGCTATCAAGCTGCTAGTGTATGTTCTCTCTAGTTTCTTTTTTGAGGCACTCAGAGCTATGAGTTTTCCTCTTAGGACTGCTTTCATTGTGTCCCATAAGATTAGGTATGTATGGCTTCATTTTCATTAAACTCTTAAAAAGTCTTTAATTTCTTTATTTCTTCCTTGACCAAGTTATCATTGAGTAGAATGTTGTTAAACTTCCACGTGTATGTGGGTATTCTATTATTTATGTTGTTATTGAGGAACAGCCTTAGTCTGTGGTGATCTGATTTGATGCATGGGATTATTTCAATCTTCTTGTATCTGTTAAGGCCTGTTTTGTGACTGATAATATGGTCAATTTTGGAGAAGATACCATGAGGTGCTGAGAAGAAGGTATATCCTTTTGTTTTAGGATAAAATGTTCTATAGATATCTGTTAAATCGATTTGTTTCATAATTTCTGTTAGTTTCACTGTGTCTCTGTTTAGTTTCTGTTTCTATGATCTGTCCATTGATGAGAGTGGGATGTTAAAGTCTCCCACAATTATTGTGTGTGGTGCAATGTGTGCTTTGAGCTTTAGTAAAGTTTCTTTTTCCTTTTTAAAGATTTATTTATTTATTTTTATGTGTATTAGTACACTGTAGCTGTACAGATGGCTGTGAGCCATCATGTGGCTGCTGGGAATTGAACTCAGGATGGCCCCTCTCGCTCCAGCCCACTCACTCCAGCTTAATATACTGTTGCTGTCTTCAGACACATCAGAAGAGGGTGTCAGATCTCATTACGGGTGGTTGTGAGCCACCATGTGGTTGCTGGGATCCGAACTCAGGACCTTCGGAAGAGCAGTCTGTGCTCTTACCCACTGAGCCATCTCACCAGCCGTAAACGTAAAGTTTCGTTTATGAATGTGAATGCCCTTGGATTTGGAGCATAGGTGTTCAGAATTGAGAGTTCCTCTTGGTAGAGTTTACCTTTGATGAGTATGAAGTATCCCTCCTTATCTTTTTTGATAACTTTAGGTTGAAAGTAGATTTTACTTGATATTAGCATGGCTACTCCAGCTTATTTCTTGGGACCATTTGCTTGGAAAATAATTTTCCAGCCTTTTACTCTGAGGTAGTGTCTGTCTTTGTCACTGAGCTGGGTTTCCTGTATGTAACAAAATTTTGGGTCCTGTTTACATAACCAGTCTGTTAGTCTATGTCTTTTTATTGTGGAATTGAGTCCATTGATATTAATAGATACTAAGGAAAAGTCATTGTTGCTTCCTGTTGTTTTTGTTGTTAGAGTTGGAATTCTGTTCATGTGGCTATCTTCTTTTAGTTTTGTTGAAAGATTACTTTCTTGCTTTTTCTAGGGTGTAGTTTCCTCCTTGTGTTGGAGTTTTCCATTTATTATCCTTTGAAAGGTTGGATTTGTGTAAAGATATTGTGTAAATTTGGCTTCTCATGGAATACTTTGGTTCCTCCATCTATGGTAATTGAGAGTTTTGCTGGGTATAGTAGCCTGGGCTGGCATTTGTGTTCTTTTAGGATATGTGTGACATCTGCCCAAGATCTTCTGGCTTACATAGTCTCTGGTGAGAAGTCTGGTATAATTCTGATAGATCTGCCTTTATATGTTATTTGACCTTTTCCCCTTACTACTTTTAATATTCTTTATTTGTTTTGTGCATTTGGTGTTTGATTATTATGTGAGGGGAAGAATTTCTTTTCTGGTCTAGCCTGTTTGGAGTTCTGTAGGCTTCTTGTATGTTCATGGGCATCTCTTTCTTTAGGTTAGGGAAGTTTTCTTCTATAATTTTGTTAGAGATATTTACTGGCCCTTTAAGTTGGAGGTCTTCACTCTCTTTTATACCTATTATCCTTAGGTTTAGTCTTCTCATTGTGTCCTGGATTTCCTGGATGTTTGGGGTTAGGAGCTTTTTGCATTTTGCACTTTCTTTGATTGTTGTGTCAATATTTTCTATGCTATCTTCTGCACCTGAGATTTTCTCTTCTATTTCTTGTATTCTGTTGATGATGCTTGCATTTATGGCTCCTGACTTCTTTCCTAGGTTTTCTATCTTCAGAGTTGTCTCTCTTTGTGATTTTTTTTTTATTGTTTCTACTTCCATTTTTAGATACTGGATGGTTTTGTTCAATTCCTTCGCCTGTTTGATTGTGTTTTCCTGTAATTCTTTAAGGGATTTTTGTGTTTCCTCTTTAAGGGCTTCTTTCTACCTTTTTACCTGTGTTCTCTTGTATTTCTTTACGGGAGTTATTTATGTCCTTCTTAAAATCCTCTATCAGCATCATGAGATATGATTTTAAATCTGAATCTTGCTTTTCTGGTGTGTTGGGGTATCCAGGACTTGCTGTGGTAGGAGTACTGGGTTCTGATGATGTCAAGTAGTCTTGGTTTCTGTTGGTAAGATTCTTGTGTTTGCCTTTTGCCATCTGGTAATCTCTGGTGTTAGATGTTCTTGCTGTCTCTGGCTGGAGCTTGTTCCTCATGTGGGTCTGTGAGCCTGTGTCAGCACTCCTAGGAGACTAGCTCTCTTCTGGCAAGAGCTATGCACAGAGGGCTGTGGAACAGCCCCACCTCCTGGGTGCAGATGAAGGCAGGAAGGACCCTGTCCCAGCTGCTCTGCCGATTCTGCAACCTGTGTGCTCCTGGCTGGTCCTGGCTTAGACAGTCACTAGAGAGAAAAGCAAAAAAAAAAAAAAAAAAAAAAAAAAAAAAAAAAAAAAAAAAAAAAATTTTTAACAAAATCATAGAAGAAAATTTCCCTAACCTAAAGAAGGAGGTGCCTACTGAGGTACAAGAAGCATACAGAACACCAAATAGAAAAGTCCAGGAAAGAATTTCCCCATTACATATAATAATTAAGACACTAAATATATAGAGCAAAGAAAGAATATTAATAGCTGCATGGAGAAGAAGACCAAGTAATATATAAATGTAGTCTCATTAGACTAATACCTAACTTCTCAATGGAGACCTTGAAAGCCAGAATGGCCTGGATGGGTGTTATACAAATTCTAAGAGATCATAGATCCCAGCCCATACTACTATACCTAGCAAAACTATCAATCATTGTTTCCAGAGAAAGAAAACATCCCATGATAAAACCAGATTCAAACAATAGCTATCTACCAATACAGCTCTTCAGAGCGTACTTGTAAGAAAACTTCAGCCAGAAGAGGCCAACCACATCCCAAAAGATATAAGGAACAAATAATCCTAGACCAGTAAGTCAAAAGTGAAGCAATGTCCACACCATAACAACAAAATAACAAAAATCAATAAACACAACTCCTGTTTGTTGATAACTTTCAATAAAGAAAAACAGACTGGTTTAGAAAATAGGATCCATCTTTGTGCTGTATCCAAGAAACACATGTCATCTTCAAGGATAGAAAACACCTCAGGGTACAAGAATAGAGAAAAAAAAAACACATTTCAATCAAATGAACCTAAGTAGCAAGTAGGTATAACCATTTTAATAGCTGAGAAAATAGACTTCAAACTACAAACGATCAAAAGAGGCATGGAAGGAGATTACATACTTACCAAAGGAAAAATCCACCAAGAAGATATTGCAAGTCTAAACTTTTATACACCAAATATAAGGACAACAACGTTTATAAAAGAAACATCACGATAGTGAAAAAATAGAATATTTACCCTTACACCATGATAGTGGATAGTGGGTCTGATTGTTATTTTTGTTTGTCAACTTGACTTCATCTGAAATTAACTAAAACCTAAGAGGCTAGGTATACGTGTGAGAAGTTTTTCTTAATTAAATCACTTGAAGTGGGATGGATTAGGATGCTAAATGTGGATCTTTTGAGGCAAGAAGATCCACTTTATATTTAGTTTTATCATGGGATGTTTTTCTTTCTCTGGCAATTGTGATGGATAGTTTAGCTGGGTATAATAGCTTGGGCTGGCATCTGTCATTTCTTAGAGTTTGTAGACCATCCATCCAGGTCATTCTGGCTTTCAGGGTCTCTATTGAGAAGTTAGATATTATTCTAGTGAGTCTACTTTTATGTATTACTTGATCCTGTAAATCTGGATCTGGTGGCAGCCTATATAAAGGACATGGAAGAATGAAGTGCTTTTACTTTGCCTTCTTGCCCTCACTCTCACTGTATTTGTTTACTGGTATTAGAGCCTACTTCAAGATTCTGGCATATGCTTAAGACTAGCTGAAAGTCTAGCCTTATGGACTGAACAACTACTAGATTCTTGAACTCTTCATATCATGAGACTATTGTTGGAATAGTCAGACTATCTGTAAGTCATTCTCACCAATAGACAGGTCATATAGACAAAATTAAACAGAAAAATGCTAAAGTTAAATGACACAATAAATCAAGTGGACCTGGGAGTTACCTGAATGTTTCACCTAAACACCAAAGGAAATAATCTCTTCTCAGCAGCTCATGGAACTTTCTCCAGAATTAACCACATATTTGGACACGAAGCATGTCTCAAAAAATAGAAGAAAGCTGAAGTAGCACCCTGCATCCTACCAGACCATCACAGATTAAAGTTAGATATGATCAATAACAGAGACAAAAGAAAGTTTATAAACTTCTGGAAACTGAACAACTCATTACTGAATGAAAAATGGGTCAAGACAGAAATCAAGAAGGAAATTTAATTTATTATTATTTTTAGATTGAATGAAAATGAAAACACTACATATACAAGTCTTCGGGACACAATGAAGGCAGTTCTAAGAGGCAAGTTCACAGTACTAAGTACATATATATGTACTCAGAATCTGTGTATAATTGCGCTTAGGAGATATCTCTCTCTCTCTCTCTCTCTCTCTCTCTCTCTCTCTCTCTCTCTCTTTTGGTTTTTCGAGACAGAGTTTCTCTGAGTAGCCCTTGGCTGTCCTGGAACTCACTCTGTAGGCCAGGCTGGCCCTCAACTCAGAAATCTGCCTGCCTCTGCCTCCCAAGTGCTGGAATTAAAGGCGTGCGCCACCACCACCCGGCAGGAGCGATCTCTTAATAGCAATTAAAAGATATATCTGAAAGCTCTAGAACAACAGGAGAAATGATACCCAAAAATAATAGACATCAAGAAGTAATGAAACTCAGGGCTGAAATCAATGAAATGGAAACAAAGAAAAGAATCAATGAAACAAAGATAAAAGAGGGAAGAGGGAGACACTATAACAGATACCAAGGAAAGGCAAAAAATCATAAGGAAGAACTTCAAAAACCTGAAGTTCTTTCCTTGGCTTGCCCTCAATGATAGGTTGTATCCTGTGAGCCAAAAAAAAATTTCCTCTCCAAGTTGTGTTGAGTCTCTATATTGCCCTTTTGCATCGACTCTGCACTGTCTCTTTAACACCAATATCCTTTCTGTAACCTATATATAATTGCGTGATGGTATGTGTGATTTGAGTTTACTGGTGTCAGTAAGACTGGAATAGATAAAGAACTTGGAACTGCTAAAGTCAAGACTTCGAGCGAAGCCAGAAGTAGTCCATGAAGTAAAGCCAATGTAGCTTGTGAGTCTAGTGTTATTCAATGAGTTCTGATACTGTTGAAAGGCATGAATGTGTCTGTCTACACTGATGGTATCACTCACTCACCACTAAGAGCACTAACCTTATTGGCCTTGTTCTCATTATCCAGCTTTCCCAGATCTGGTAGCTGTAGAAGACTATAACACACACCTCAGTGATGTGAAGACTCACTCCAGGCAACTTTTTCTGGAAGCTCTTTGAACAATAGAATTAAGAGACAATTTTACTTCACTTGATTTTTGAGGTCACCCAGTAAGAACTCCTTTTCCTGGGGGAATTTATTGGAAAGATTTGGAAGCAGTATTTAATTTAATGGTGCCTTGAAATATGACACGGCAGTCACGAAACAACAGGCTGACGAAACATTTAAAGGAAGGGCTGCAAAGTCTTAAAGGTGTTTTTTAAAAACTACTATTTATTCCCGAGAAACTAAAGGAGCACCTCTGTGTAGACTGTACATAAGCCAGGACCTGAGGCCCTACAGCCTCTTTGAGGTAAAACTTTACTCTGTGCAAGCCTGGCTAGGCAAGTGCTGTACCACTGACATACAGTACCAGCCCTCTTTTGAGAGTTTCACTTAAACTCCTGAGGCTTATCTTGAACCTTCTCTGAAGCAGCTCAGGCCAGTCTTGATCTTGGGATCCTCCTTCCTTAGTTTCTTGAGTGGCTGGAGCTATGGTCCTGCACTGCCAGTCCCAGCTGATATTTTTTAAGGTGTATATCAGCCTGACTAAGCCATACAATTGGCCATGTACTTAGTCACATATTATTTATTATTGGTAATATATGAAGAACATCTAGATTCTTGATTTCTTCACAGTTGCTCCTCATTAACTGACATCTCCTCGATCATAGTTCTCTCTCTCTCTCTCTCTCCCTTTCTCCTTCCTTCCCTCATTATCTCCCTCCATCCCTTCCTTCCTGTGTGTATGCATTTATGGAGGATGTCTACATCTGGTGCCTTCCTTAGTTGTCTGATTGCTCTTCACCTTATGTTTTGAGACAAAGACTCTCACTCTTTTTTTTTTTTTTTTTTCTTTTTTTTTTTTTTTTGGTTTTTCGTAACAGGGTTTCACTGTCCTGGAACTCACTCTGTAGACCAGGCTGGCCTCGAACTCAGAAATCCACCTGCCTCTGCCTCCCAAGTGCTGGGATTAAAGGTGTGCACCACCACTGCCCAGCTTGAATCTGCAGCTCCTTGATTGGCTAGGCTGGCTGGTGATGTCATTCTCTATCTTCCCATCTTCAGCCTTACATACTCACTGTTGTACTGAGGTTTGTTTTTGTTGTTGGTTTTCCTGTGGGTCAGAAGATTCAAACAAACTAAGGTCTTTTTGCTTGTAAGGCAAGTGCATTTCAGGCTAAGGCATTTTCCCAGCCGTATGTTTTTCCTTTAATGCCTTATGATTTTTGGCAGAAACATGGACATCTAAAATTATATCAAGTTGTCCCTTGGGGAGTTGGTACTGGGATCGCCTGATTCAGATTCCAAAACCCAGTTGTAGTTGCCTTTTCTAGAATTACCATTGGGGTGCTTTTGAATTGTCTGTTGCTTCCCCTGCCCTTGCCCACAGTCCCTCCTAAGCCACGTCAGTGTGGAGAGGTCCTCTTCAGGGTTTAAATTAACCAGCTGCAGGAGGTCAGAGTCCACTTCAGCGGTAATGCTCCCACTGAAGAAGAAATGCTCCCTGCAATGAAGGCCTGCCCCTCTCTAAGCTTTTCTCCCACTCCGTCTCCTAGAAAACTCTTTGTGCCATGAACACCCCCCTCCCACCCAAGGTAGCCCTTCTATATTCTTCAGGGTTATCTTTGACCAGAACCTGACTCCTTCAACCAATGTATATCTCCCGAGTTTGTGATTACTTTAAGGACATGTAATTAAAGTAACAAATTGCATACTATGTGGATATAGCCCATGCTGCCTGTTCATATTTATTTCATTTCTGTGTATGTATTCTTTGTACCACTAGACACTGAACCCAAGACCTCACATATGCAAAGAAGGGGCTCTACCACTGAGCTACAACTCTAATCTCCTCTGGTGCTTTAAACCTCTAGATTATTTAAGATTCTTGGGACAATGTAAATGCTGTGTAAATCATTGTTAAACTATCTTGTTGTGGGAACAGTGAAAAGAAAAGAAAATTGTGCACGTTCAACCCAGATACAATTCAAACAAACAAACAAACCCAAACTTGTCTGGGAACTGGCCAAGTAGCTCAGTGGGCAAAGGAGCTCCTCACCAAATCTTAAGGGCTTAGTGTCATCCCTGGGACCCACGTGATGAAAGGAGAAACTCAGCTGCTAGTCGGCCTCTGACATTCACTGGCTGAATGACGGAGGAAGAAGAGCCCTGTGATAGCGTTAGAGTCACTTTTGAATTTCATTCCATTTGAGAGCACTGAGTAAAAGTATAAGGTAGCTATTGGCCTCTGGTTTTTGTGGGGTAGGGGAGGGAAGTTTCTCTGTATAATCCAGGCTGGCCTCAAAGATGCCTGCACCGATTTCTAGAGTTCCTGTGTATACCACCTGTCCTGTAGCACCATGCCTTTAATATGCAGCACAACTGAGACTTTAAATCGAGGACATTAAATCAAGGAACTCAGACACGGGGAGAATCCTAGTCAGTGGGATCACCCGTTGTTTCCATCTAGGGTCTTAAACATATAACCCAGTAGTTCAACACATGGACTCTACAGATAGGTACTTACTGCACTGCTGGTGAATTCCTGGCCCTGCTGGTGATCTGCTTTGTGGTTCTGGGCAAGTTACTGAATCATCCTGTGATGCTGTTTCCTCAGTTATAACTTAGGTTGATGCTACTGCTGCCAATAACACCTCCTCCACAGGTGGTTGCCTCTTAATGCGGGTTAAGGGTGCAATATAGTCAAGTGTTGGCCACTGGGTAACCATGGCTGTAATAGTTAACAAAGTCAGCAAATGAGGGAGGGACTCTGTTTCTTAGGGCTGTACTCTTGTCATGTGCTATTAATAAGTAATGAGACAGATCCCTGAATTTCTTTGCATGTGTTCTCATGGGATCTCTTGCTCAGTGAGTATCATAAAGAAGGAATGATTAGTACTCATTCTTTAGAAGTGATAAATCTGAGGCTAAGAGAGATCAAATGACTACCCCAAGGTCATGCTGCTCCTAAGTGGGAGAATCACGAATTGAAATCTGTATGTGTCCTGAGCTTCCACAAGGTATCAACAACCCAACAAGCAGAATTGTCAATTCACTTACCAGGAAACAGCCTAAACGGTGCAATCCCTGCCACCCCACCCCACCCCACCCCCGCTGGGTCCTGTGCTCACCACCTAGTTCACAGAGGCATCTTTCTGCTGAGTAATAACAGTAACTCAGCTACCCACGGCTCTCTGCAAAACTGAAAAAGGAGAACTGTCTTTCTAAATCTTAAAAATATTTTGAGATGATCTCATTAAGTAACCCAGACTGGCCTCAGACTTAGGGTCCTCCTGCCTCTGACCCAAACTGCTGAGATTGCCAGTACATGCGCTACGTCCATTTTAAATCTCAAGGTTTTCAAGGCTCTCCCAGTACCGTAAACAGCCTCCTCCAAGCACAAACTTAGATGGAAAGGTACATCAAACTTTAGTGTTAGGGAGTTAGTTGCAAGCAAGATGACTCAGACCTCTAATCCCAGATCTTGGGTGGTAGGGACAGGACAACATCAAGTTTGAGGCCAGTTTCAGATATGTGGCAAGACAATGTCTCAAAAATCGCACCTTACAGATAGGAGGATGCTACATCATGTGTATCCTGATGCTCTTAACCCTCAATGTGAGGCATGCCTTACAGATAGGAGGATGCAACGGAATGTGTATTCTAATGCTATGACCTCAATGTGAGGCTATTTTGAGGTGGGCCTCTGGGCAGTAGGTCAATTTAGATGAGGTCACAGGACAGGGCTCTTAATGGGACTAGTGTCTTTGGTAAGGTGAAGAAGGAACAGTAACTCCTCCACCATAAGGACGCAGCAAGGTGACCAGGCTTTCAGACCAGGGAGTTGACCTTTGCTGGAACCTGTCAGCAGGTACTTGGAGCTTCCAGAACTATGTGAAGAAAATTCCTGTTGTTGAAGTCACCCCATCTAGGGAACTTCCTCAGAGAAGCCCAAAAACATCAAGGTGGAAAGTTTCTGAGCACAAGACCTTTTAATATTTAAGGAAAATATTGATTGTAGAAAAATGACAAAGAGCCAGGCAGTCGAACAGTAAAGGAGCTGGTGAACGGCTTTTCAGTGCCATGTCTTACCCGGTAGAGCCTCCCCGTGCATCAACGCCATCAGGGTGCAAGGGTTTCTAGGGACTTGGTTGTGACAAAAAGTGCCGGTGGTTACCCAGTCATAATTCCTACCCACTGACTGTGCCTTCTGTGAGAAGAAGCCAAGTGGCAGATGTCACAGATTCTGCCTCGGCCATGATCCACTCTGGGGGATCTGAGAGCAGCAGTTGGTTCTGAGCTCTGGGAGAGCCTGATGTGCTGAACATCTGTTGCAAAGGGAAAGAGAAAGCTAATTTGTGGGGATTTCCATTTATAGTTTTAAGAGACATATGTTAAGTGGATTTTGCTGCTCATTATCCCAGATACCCGGGAAGATTTTGCCTAAACTAAGTCTTTTGCCCGAGCAGCATGCAGACAGCTGTGTGTGTTCACCAGGAAGAAGGTGAAGGCTGGTTGTAGTTTTAAAAGGAAAAAGAAGTCAATGCTCAGAGTTTGAAATATAGCCTCATGTCAACAAGTGTGGGACTGTGCCACACACACCCATTCCTAAGCAGTTGGCAGACATCAGTAATTGACCACCGGATAGTCATTGCAGAGAGCATGCCAGTGTTCCAGCTCAGGGCTCAGGGGCCACAAACCATCCTTCAGATAGGATTCTTCTACAGATACTTAGTTGGATTTCCCCTAACCCACATCACAGTAAATTTGTTTAGCTGTAAGCCTGTTCTTCCCTCTTCCACCTTACCTCTGCTTCAGCTCTCCATCCCCAAAGCACACTTATACCTTTTGATCTCCACATTTTTCAATGGCCCATGCAGTTCTGGTTATGCCAGGAATGATGTTCAGTGTATTTGGCAATGACTAGTCAGCCAGAATCTCTCTCCCTGTCCATAGGTGACCATAGACATCTCTTCCCATGCAAAGTGTGCTTTTCCTTAGAACAGCATGGCTGTCAGCCAGAATGGAGCCATTTTCAGGTAGCATTTGAAAGATCCGCTGACTTGTATAGCTGATAAAACCAGAACCATTTGGAAACAGCTGTATCTAGATTCAGGACTTGCATGCTGACAAAGTTCAGCATATTCCCTGACCTTAGAGGGCATTTGCAAGGGCATCAGAGCCAGAGGGAAGGGGGTCTTTAGGATTTTTTGATTATCACCCTTCCCTTGGTTCTGTCCAGAACCCTCCATGCCTGAAGATTTTTCTTTCTGGACCATTTTCTATTAAAACATCCATGAAAGGGAATGGCTATTTGGACACTGTGCATTTCCCTCTTAGCACAAAGGGTCAAAAAGCTCTCTTACCTCTGTCATCTGGAAAGAAATATAATACATGGAAAGGCTTCACCTGGTGAGGAGTTGTGTGTAATGTGTATCAGAGCACTCTTTTCCAGTGTCCTGCCATGGATCTTTTTGCCTGCACAAGTATCTCTGGTCATTTGTCGTAACACTGACTTTAGAACATCTGACCCAGCCTACCACACTGTTTGTTTGTTTGTTTGCTTGTTTTGACTAATGTCTCCAAATAGGAAACCTAAAAGTTTTTCATTATTCTGCACAAAGTCGTGGTCTTCTCTTGAACTGATTTATTTATTTGTTTATTCTTTCTTTATTATATGTATGTGCATACGTGTGTGTGTTGTATATGTGTATGTGTATGTGTATGTGTATGTGTATAGGAGAGTTCTGCCTGCAGGTATGAATGTAGACTACGTGTATTGTATGCCCGTGCCAATGAATCCATTGGATCCCTTGAAACTGTAGCTATGAATGGCTCTGAGACATCACGAACTGTGCAATAGCAATAAGTGATAGCCCCTGGACCATCTTTCCAGCCCCTTGAATTGATGTCTTAATATGTAAGTCTTGAATATTCTGGCATTGACTTTTCTTAGTCACCTTCATAGTAAAATTTAGTCTCAGAAAGAGCAGATATGATAGCTAGGAAGAAACACTGGCCCACACATCACTGCACACCAGGTCACTTGCTAGGTACAGACCTGAAGGACAAATGACTCATTTGTTTCTGTGTTTCCCATCTAATCAATATTGGTGATTTCTGTAGATGGCAAAAGACTCCATAAGAGATGACACCAGGGAACTTGGGGTCATGATGAGACTTGCAGCTTGGTCTGTAGCATCCCTTCGACTCTACAAACTCAGCGGTTAGTCCTGGGACACAAGTCCACAAGCCTGGGACTCTCCTAAAGCAAACCCCATGCTCTGAAATCTTCTGGAGTCTCTTGGCTAGTATCAGGAGAAGCCAGTTCCCATGTGACACATACCTGTAACCCCAGCACCCAGGAGACTGAGACAGGAGGATGACAAATTCAAAGCAAACATGGACTACACAGCAAGGTCCTATCTTTAAAAAAAAAAAAAAATGCCACCCCAAAATGGCATTCTGCTGACAGCTGAAAGTGCATCCTACATTGAAATTCATGCTTTGCAGTTCGTTTTGAGGACCTGTTTCATACAGTTAGAAGACCATGAGCTTTGGGCTTAGTTCGAATCCAGACTTGGTTGCTTGACCACTGGGATCTGATCCAGTGACTTGTACTCTCTGAGTGTCTGACGTCTGCTATTTTAAATAACCAATATCCTATAGCTCTTAAGAGGACTTAATGCAGCAGTGGATGTGGAAGCCTCATATATTTATGAATCCACACAGGATGTATGCCCTCAATCAATCCTACTGCCAAAAGTCAGGTAAATTTCCAAAGCTTTGTATTATCTCTGCTAACCAAAGTCAGTTAATCATTGACTGACAAAAGCAGGTCACAGAAGACCTGGAAACTCCAAAGCTGTCCTTCGGCTCACTGTTACCTAACAGAATTTAGAATTTTATACACGAACACATTGTATAGATATTAAAAATTGAACACCAAAAATAATATGAGAAAGGACAGCCTGCAGTAACATGCACATTCACACAGAAACACATTTGACATATTTATCTTGAGCATCTTCATTTGCCTCCAAATAGGGCAGTATTGT
This sequence comes from Montemys delectorum, assembly GCA_019843815.1. Classification (NCBI taxonomy): domain Eukaryota; kingdom Metazoa; phylum Chordata; class Mammalia; order Rodentia; family Muridae; genus Montemys; species Montemys delectorum. The sequence continues at coordinate 7,115 of JADRCD010204335.1, read as the reverse complement.
TATGGTTTGGTCTGGTGCTGTTTGTATTCTGATGTTAATTCTGCTTCCCCAAGGGGAGTTGCCCCCAAGAACAGTCCTTCACGTACTCAGGTGATCTCATGTGAACCTTCTCCCCATTTTAACTGGTCAATAAAGGCTAGAGCCTGAGATTGAGCAGGGGAGGGGAAAGGTAGGACTGGAGGTTTGAGAGTTGGGGCAGGTTGGAAGGCAGAAGAGGACAGAGGGGAAGGAGAGAGGATGGAGGAAGAGGAGATGGAGCAGAACCACATGGCCAGGAGAAGCCACAAGTAGCAAGGGGTCTTATAGCTGGGGAATAAGTTAGGATAGTGTTAGGTCTGCCCAATCGAAATGTATAGCTTATAATTGTAATAACTGGATTGTGTGTTTTTTATATGGGTTTATTTGGGGTTGAAGATCCCAGTAAGACAGAGTAGACTTGGTCCTTTGGGAGCCACTGCTTCTGAAGTAACTAGGTACAGAACAGGAGTTAGTTAGTGCCTTGTTCTAGACACTTTCCAGGGGCCCCTAAAAGAGAAGTGTTGCAAACCTCTGGTGAGCAGAGGTCAGATAGGGTGTGAACTGGAGTGGTGACAGTCATGGGTTTCAACATCCTTTGCCAAATTCCTCAAGACACACAGAGATTGGTTCAGTTTCCATTTTGATATAGATAAAGCTAAGACGCGGTAGTATTGTGGCATAGTGGTGAATATAGGATAAAAAGTGTATTTTAAGTTTGGCTTCGATGTTCAAACACTTGAGGGTAACCTGCTCAGCTCCCGTGTACCCACCAGGAAAGACAAACAGAGCAGGTGAGGCACTCCAAACCTCCCAGCATCAATCCAGACAGCAAGAGTGCTTAATACCTTTACTATGTTTCCAAAAATATGTCATATCTAAGCCAATTATTTTTTTAAAGCTCACATTGGGATTATTTTTTTACAGCTATAAATATGAAAATTTAAAAAATAGCTAAAAATTATAAATATCACAAGGTCCGAGAAATTGCGGTTCCATTAATTAATTGTCCGACACATACTTTTATATTCTTTTTTGTGTATGTGAGAGACTTGGGTGTTACTAATGTCAACAAGTTAAATTATAGTGTCTACTAAGAAGTAAAGTAAATAAAGGTAATAAATCTCTCTGCAGAGGGAGAAACTGAAGCCCAGAGTGGTAGAGCGACTTGCCCAGCAGCTGTGGTTTGAATGTGGTTTGAAAGACACTTGGTGAAGTTGGAAGGCAGAGTCTTTAGAAAACAATGGGATCAGGAGGCCTGTGCCTTCATGAGTGGATGGATTCGTTCAGAGATCCTTAAAGGGTAATCTCAGGAGCAATCTTGTTGTGGGGGAGCTCGATGGTGACTGGATCTGACTCACCGTGTGACACCATCTACCTTGATATAGTGCAGCACAAGGCCCTCATCACATACTGACCGGAGGCTGGTGCCGTGTTCTGGTGTCAGAGCAGTGAGATAAATAGACTGTTTGTCATAGGAAATAACCAAGCCTGCCGTATGTGTGTTATGGCATGGGGAACAGAGCACAACACTGGCAAAAAGATTGAATTTGATTTTTATTCCGCCAAAGATGAAACAGAAAATTCTCCCATTACAAGATGGGAGTGAGTATAAATTTTACTATCTCAACCTGAAGTTTATGCAGTTAGGCTCCATATTCTAAGGTCTACTGTCACCAATGTGCAATGTAAAATGAGTTAAGTTCATATAAAGAAAGATTCACAGTGAGTCAAAGCCCTACTGCTAGCAAACAACTGTGGGTCAAATTAGTAATTTAAAAATGCCAATGCTTTCTGCTGCTGACATCTGTCTCTCAAACGTGACATAAAACTAAAATGACCTACTATGTGACTCGGCTATACCATTCCTTGGTATGTATTCAAAGCACCCTGAGTCAGCATGCCACAGACATACTTGCACACCCATGTTTATTACAGCACTGTCACAAAAGCCAGGAAGCAGAGACAAACTACATGCCCATCTACAGAAAAATAGATAAAGTGTGGTGTGTATACATAATGGAAATCTCTGCCCATAAAGGAAAGGGAATCATGCCATTTTGATAGATCTGAAGATCATAACACTGAGTGAAATGGGAAACATTCAGAAAGACAAATACCACATTTTCTTCATAATGTGTTCTGTGTGTGTGTGTGTGTGTGTGTGTGTGTACGCGTGTGTGTGTACATGTGTGTGTCTATGTCTATGTGAGTCTGTGTATGTTGTGTCTGTGTGTGTTTGTCTGTGTATGTATTTGTGTGTCTGTGTGTATGTTGTATGTATGTGTGTGTCTATATGAATCCGTGTATGTTGTTTCTTTCTCTGTGTGTTTGTATGTGTTTGTCTCTGTGTGTGTTGTGTATATTTGTATGTCTGTGTGTGTTGTATGTATGTGTGTGTCTATGCGAGTCTGTGTATGTTGTGTCTCTGTGTGTGTGTTTACCTGTTTCTGTGTGTCTGTGTGTATTGTGTGAATTTATATGTCTGTGTGTGTGTGTTGTGTGTTGAAAAGAGAAGACCATGGGAGAATGGTCATAGGGGGTCTAGAGTCAAGAAGAGAGGGTAATGGAACACATGTAACATAAGAGCAAGAGGGAGAACAATGTGTGTGGTGGGGTAAGGACCAGCAACAGGGGAGTGGGGAGGGGAGTGAGAAAAGGAAATGAGGGAGAGAATGAGTGGGAACAAAGTATAATGATATGCATGTATGAAAACCCCCAAATGAAACCGACCTATTTGTATGCCAGCTTTAAAAATAAAATGTAAAGGCACAGGAGCATTGTAAGTAGCTGGGAAAGACAAGTTTTGCTTCTTCGCCTTTTGGACAAAGTGATGCATACTTGTAATCCCAGCACTTGAGAAGCTGAGGCAGGAGGACACCTTGAATATATAAGGCCAGCATGTGCTACATAGGAGAAGCAGTCTCAAAAAAGTGAAGCATAATACAATAAAATGAAGTCTCTCTACCATCAGGGAGTCAGGGGTAGGGTGCAGTTCTCACTCACGTGTTTGGGTTAGAGCAGTGCCCTTGTCCATGAGTTTAATAGTAAGTCCCTGAACCCCGTGCATGCTGGGCACTGGGGCATGATGTCCTAATGGAACTTGTGATCTTCTGGGGGAGATGGAGATGGACAACAGACAACCACAAGAGGCTGTGCTTTCTGCTAAGAAACAAAAGACAGCAAGTAGCAGAGGGCTCAGGAGGACTGGGGGAAGAATAAGATCTGTCTGCAGTAGCAGCAGGACAAGCCATCAGTCAAGAGCTGCCCTGAGCTGGTGAGTTCTGGGAACTGCCCTTGAGGTGAAGCAAAGCAAAATGTAGGAAAGTTAGTGGTAGGAAACAGGTAACTCCAAACTTGTGACTTCACAAGCCATTCAAGAATTGTTGCCTTGATGGGGGAGGGGGGCTGGAGAGATGGCTCAATGGTTAAGAGCAATGACTGCTCTTCCAAAGGTCCTGAGTTCAATTCCTCACAACCATCTATAATGGCATCTGATGTCCTCTCCTGGTGTGTCTGAAGACAGCTACAGTGTACTCACATACAATAAATAAATAAATAAATAAATAAATCTTTAAAAAAAAATGTTACCTTGAAAGCTGAGTGTGGTGATATACAGCTACCATCAGGGACACTGAGGCAAGAAAGTCAGAAGTTCAAGGCCAGCCTAGGCTAAGTAGTATATTTTCTTGAGCATGACAGATACAGCCCATGGGAAATTTGGCATCCATGAACATGTCAAGTTGGCTGGTCTCAGCCTAAGAGTGACAGAGGACTGATGTAAAGAAGGCAGCTCTGGCCAGGCAGTGGTGGCACACACCTTTAATCCCAGCACTTGGGAGGCAGAGGCTGGCAGATTTTTGAGTTCAAGGCCAGCCTGGTCTACAGAGTGAGTTCCAGGACAGCCAGGGCTACACAGAGAAACCCTGTCTCAAAAAAAAAAAAAACAAAACAAACAAACAAAACAAACAACAACAACAAAGAAGGCAGCTGTGGATATGGTGTGGACCTGGAGTGCCAAGATATTTGCTAGAGACTGATGACACAGGGGTGTTGGACCACACCAGTGATTGGCTCAGTCACTTCCTGGATGGTGGCACTTAACTAAGGCTACCCAATCCCACCATCCACTTCTACTGAACCAGATGATGATACAGAACGCAGCCATCTTGGAACTAAGGGACCTAAGGAGATCATCCCATCCAAGTTGCTTATATTTTATAGGTCAGCATCTACACTCCAATTCAAGGGAAGGGAAGGCTCACTGCTGATGGAGGTGAACTCCTAAGCCAGCTTCCCGACTCTTAGACTCTGAAGCACCTTATCAGCAATCACCACCTTCTCCAGGCACAGAAGCAGTTCTCAAGGGTATTATACAGTCAGATTGTATTTGCCTGAGAATTCCTTGTTGAAAATAAGTAATTCACCTACATGAGTTTCCTTTAGTCACTTCTCCAAGTTCACATAGATTCATAACCTTATGATTCAACACTCTCCCAAGATACTACCATCTTTTCCAATTTAAAACAATGTTTGAGATTAAAAGTATTTAAGGACACAGAGTGTACAAACTACATCCGTATGCCTACCAAAGAAATCAAACAGATCTAAACTAGGATCCATTTGTTTGTTTACTTTGGCAGTGCTGGCCTCATGCACGCCGGCAGGCATATACCCTACCACGGAGCTAACACCTTTACCCCTGCTCCTTTGTCAATTGAGCTGTAGGTTGTGAGATCTCCAGTCTGTTCATTTAAAAGATAGAAGAAAAATTGGAGTCACTGAAGGGAGAGACAATAGACGAATTCACATCTAGGATTGACTATGCTGAAGAGAAATTCCCAGTCAGAAACTTTTAAAGTCAAAATAAAAGATAACAGTTGTATGATAGGAATGAGCAATTTAAAAAAATCGAATGAATAAATTTTAGAAGTATAAAGAGCCACCAGAAGGAGAAAGCATAAAGACACTTCCTTGAGAATATATTAGCATGCTGTGTGTGCATGTGCATGCTCACACCTGACACATGAGCACAGCGCTGTTTCCATGGCAATGTGGAGGGGGATCTCACTGGGAAGCAATCTTCTTACACTCAGAGCCACTTCTAAAGATCCACGGACTGAAAGCTGTGAGGGAGGTATTTTGAACTCAAAGGAAACATTATTGTAGTCTTCTTTGGGATGAACTCAGGCAATCACCCAGCCTCTTCCAGCCAACTACCTCAGATGCTGCAGGCCAATTTTCTTGCATAGCATCATTGTTTCGAACTCAGCCATCCACCTCAGTCATCTACTGTGTCCCTAGGGGATTCTCAAAGTTTGGAGGACCTTCGTTATCATGGGTTTCCTAAACAAACTCTTAGACTCTTTCCTTATTAAAATGTTATCACTAGCCGGGCGGTGGTGGCGCACGCCTTTAATCCCAGCACTTGGGAGGCAGAGGCAGGCAGATTTCTGAGTTCGAGGCCAGCCTGGTCTACAGAGTGAGTTCCAGGACAGCCAGGGCTATACAGAGAAACCCTGTCTCGAAAAACAAAAAAACAAAACTAAACAAAAAAATGTTATCACTAATCTGTGTGTAGTTGTAGTAGCAGTAATGCAGGGGAGACAGAGAACTCACAAGGAAGCTGAGAAGGAGGCTGAGGGTAAAGTGGCTGCTGTGCAAGATGACAAATTCAGTTCCCAGCACCAGAGTAAAAATGTCATGCGAAGTGTGTGTGTGTGTGTGTGTGTGTGTGTGTGTGTGTGTGTGTCTGTAACCCCAGCACTGCAAAAACAAAAACAAAAACAACCCAAAAAAACAAAAACAAAGACAGGAATATCCCCGGGAGCTGCTGGCTGGCCAATCTAACCAAACTGATGGGCTTTAAGCTCAAGGAAAACCTGTCTCAAAAAGTAAGGTGAAGAAACAAATGAAAAAGATGCTTGATATTGACTTCTGACCTATAAACACATTAAAGCATGTGCTTGCGTACATATACACACATGGACATACACACATAGTGAAAGTAGGTGAATGATCAAAGAATATTACACAGTTGCTTGAAAATGGCTTTATGTGATCCTATATAAGTTTTTCATTTTTTATTAATTAATTTATTTACTTTACATCCTGATAGAAGCTTCCTCCTTCCTCTCTCTTCCCAGTCCCTCTTTCTCACCTCAGCTTCCCACCCCCTTCCTCCTGCACTTCTTTTCGCTTCAGAAAAGGGGAAGTCTCCAGTGGATATCAACCTGCCTTGACATATCAAGTTACATTAGGACTAGGCACATCTTCTCCTATTGTGGCTAGCCTAGGCCTAGTTAGGGAAAAGGGATCCAAAGGCAAGGCAACAGAATCAAAGACAGGCCCTGCTCCTGCTGTTAGGAGTCCCACATGAAGACTGAGCTCTACAACTGTTACGTATGTGCAGAAGGCCTAGGTCCATCTCATGCATGCTCTGTTTGTTTGGTTCTCTTTGCTTGGCCCCTGTGGGCCCAGGTTATTTGATTTTGTAGCTTTTCTTGTGTCCTTGAACTCTCCTGTTCCTTCCATCCTTCCTCCTCCTCTTCCATAGGATTTCCCAAGCTCCACCTAATCTTTGGATGTGGGTTTCTGTATCTGTGTCCATCAGTTGTTGGTTTAACCTCTCAAATCACACTTATAAGTGAACATTAGCCACAAAGTATATGATAACCATCCTACAATTCAAAGACCTGAAGAAGCCAAATAGCTTGAGGGCCCAAGGGGAAATGATTGAATTTCACTGAAAAGGGGAAATAAAACACACATGGCAGGGTCTGGTGGATGGAGGGAGAGCTCTGGGTGGGGCTGGGGTAGAGAGGAGAGCAAGAGGGTTCAAGTGGGAGGAGAGAGAACTGGAATCATGGGAAGGTGTGCATCTTTGGAATGAGCTACAAACCTAGGACTATGGAAACTCCCAGGAATCTATGAGGATAATCATAGCTAAGACTCCTAGCGATGGGGGATATGGAACCTGAAAATGGACACTTCCTGTAAACAGAAAAGACTTCCAATGGAGGGATTGGGGCATCAACCCAGCCACAAAACCTTCGACCCACAATTTGTCCCGCCTACAAGATGTACAGGTGTAAAGATGG
>JADRCD010204333.1:0-39220 GCA_019843815.1 Montemys delectorum | reverse complement strand
CATGTTGGGATTTGACATGGTTTGGGCTTCACAGGTTTTAAAACTGCTGTGATTTCATACATGCAGTTGCTATGTTGTGACCAGAAAACACAGTGTCTGCCTCCTTCCATAATTATCCCTGAGCCTTTGGGAAAAGAGGTATATAAGATCCATTTAGGGGCAAACATTCTTCATGTGAACTTTTTGTATGTGTGTGTATATAGATCTAATTGAAGAAGCTTTAATACTACTAAATTTCCATAGGACATTTTTGAAGTCCTGTTTGTCCAGTATTGTTTATCCTTTCCAATTTCCATCATCATTCTGCCCTCCCACACCTCAATTTACCCCTTCCATTTTCCTTTTTTGTTTGTTTGATTTTTTTGAGACAGAGTTTCTCTGTATAGCCCTGGCTGTCCTGAAACTTACTCTATAGACCTAACTGGCCTTGAACTTAGAAATCTGCCTGCCTCTGCCTCCCAAGTGCTGGGTTTAAAGACATATACCTCCACCACCCGGTTTATCCTTTCCATTTTCATAATTCTCCTTCTAACCCTTATGATAGTGAATTCTATCTTTTTTTCCCTTGAACCTACCCCCTCTCCCAGAGGTCTTTTAATAATTTCCTAACTTTTGTAGGTATTTTTGATGAAATATACATATCTGAAGATTCAAAGTGAACACCAACAAATGAAAGAAAATGTGTGACCATGACGTCTGTTCCAGATTAGGTCTGTGATAACTTAGAATAGTTATGTGACTTTTTGTTTATTTACTTGAAATTTTCATGATTTTGTTTTTAAAATAACTGAGTAATATCCCCTTGTGACATATTCTTAATTTTTTTTATCATCCATCTACCAGTTGGTAGACATATAGGAATTTTCTACTTTCTGTTTATTGTGAATAGAGCAACAATGAACATAGATGACAAAGTATATCTGGAGTAGCTTATAGAGCCCTTTAGGTATGTGCCAAATATGATATAACTGGACAGCTGATTCTTATGGTAGGCCTATTTTGAGGGTTTTAAGGAACTATTACAAAGATTTCCATAGTGGCTGTGCAAGTTTATATCACAGTGAGTAGTAAACAAGTGTTCTTCTTTCCCCACTATCCTTACCAACATTTGTCCTTCTTTATTTTTCGGAACTTAGCAATTCTGACTTTGGTAAGATAAATTCTCAATTGAAGAAGATCTCAAAAGATGGTAAGACTTACCATACTCTTTGACTTGTAAGATAAATATTTTAGAAATTTTTACTCTATCAAAGCATTGTAGAGATTCAATACAACCCATCAAAGTTCAGTACATTTGTCACAGAGATGGAAATAAGAATATTAAATTTCATATGGAAATAAAAAATTAACCAGGATAGATAATTAATGATGAGCCACAATGGCAGAACTTCTGGAGGTATTACTAACCCAGATTTCAATTACTGTAGAATTCTACCAGCAAAAGCAGTATTGTACTAGTATTAGAAGAGACTCATTGTTTAGTGGAATGAAGTTGAAGACCCACATATGACAATCAAAGCCCACAATACCACATCAACCTGACTTTTGATATTAAAAAGCCACCAATACACATAGGAGAAAAGAAAACATGTTCAATAAACTGTGTTCATCTGTCTGGATAACTTCATACAGAAGAATGAAACTGGATCTCTAACACTGCACAAAATTCCATATATATGAAGGACCTCCAAATAAATCCCCATCCCCAAAATCTGATAGAGGAGAAAGTGAGGAATACTTTTGAACTTACTGATACAGGAAAGGACTTCTTGTACAGAACCTTGAAATTACATCCATTAAGACCAACAATTTATAAATGGGAGCTCACAAAATTAAAACGTTTATTTACATCAAAAGACAAAATCACTCAAGAGATGATGCCAACCTCCAGAATAGAAAAAATGTTTCAGCAGTTATACATCAGATAGGGTTATATAAAAAGATAAAAGAAATAAACATCAAGAACACAAACAACCCAGTTTAAAACTGGACATAGGATTAGACAATTTAAAAGATGAAATACAAATGACTAAGAAATATTTTCAAAGATGTTCAACATACTTAGCTGAGAGAAGTTGTTTTATTTGCCGTCATCTGTGACAATTCACTATCCTCCTCTCTTCATCAGTTTCCATATGTATGACATTAAAATAAACCACTTCCATTTGTTTTGATAAACCACTCAGGCAATAATGTATAGCAATGCACTCATTCTATTATGACTGATATTACCTATTCCCTATCTGTCTCATGTCAGGCATGCTTATGACATTATCTTATTTAGAAATCTTTCCTTTCCTATGCTTCATTCAATTGAGTCTGGCAAGCTTGGAAGGGCATTTGATATTTCATCTTGAAGAATATATACACACAAAATAATGTTTTATTATATTACATATCTGAAATCATATAGATGATTTGCAAGAATTTAGAAACCTTTCTTGATCTTTGTCGAACAAAAACAAGTCAATCATGTTCACTTCCTGAACACTGCTATCAATTACTGTAAGACATTAATTGTTTTTGTCATTACTTTTAAATTTTTATTGATTCTTTGTGAATTTTATATCATTTACCTCAATCTCTCTTATCTCCTCGTCCACATTCTGCTCTTGTAATCACCACCCAAAAGAAAATAAAAAATAAAAATAGAAATAACCCCTCCTCCTCAAAAATAAAACTTGTTATGGAAGCTACAGTGTGTCACAGTACACCATTTTGCAGTGCCCATATCCATTTGATCTCCCTCTTTTATTTTCTTATTCACTTTTTATCCAAATTGCACCCCCTTTCCTGTCCTCCCAGTACCATCCTCACACTCCTCCCCCATTCACCCTTCCCTTTCTCCTCTGAGAATGAGAGGACCCCCATGGATACCAACAAGCCCTGGTACATCAAGTCATAGCAGAGCTTGGAGCATCCTCTCCCACTGAGGCCAGACAAGCTAGCCCAGCTAAAGGAGGCAACAGAGTCAGCCTCTGATCTCCTTGTTATGGGCCATTAATAGAGACCATGCTGCATGCACATCTGCTACATATGTGTAGGTAGCCTAGGTCCATTCCAGTTGGTGGTTCAGTCTCTGTGAGCCTCCATGGGCCCAGGTTGATTGACCCTGTAGATCTTCTGTAGTGTTCTTGGCTCTCCATCCCCACCTTGCTTGGCCTCCTCAATTCTTCCTCTTCCTCTTCCTCTTCCACAAGACTCCCTAAGCTCCACCTAATGTTCTGTGTGTATCTGTATCTGTTTCCATCAGTTGCTAGATGAGGCCTCTCAAAGATCAGTTATGTTAGGCTTATTTATGTAAGCATAGCAGAATATCATTAATAGTGTCAGAGTTAGCTCTCTCCCAAGTTCTACAAGTCATTGGTTGGCCATTCAAAGAATGAATAAAGAAAATGTAGTACATTTACACAATGGAATACTATTTAGATTTTTTTTAAAGGCATCATTCAATTTGCTGGCAAATGGATGTAACTTGAAAATATCCTGAGTGTGGTACGCAGAAAGACACTCATGGTGTGTACTCACTCACAGGTGAATATTAGCCATAAAGTACAGGATAAACATACTATATACTCAAAGGAGTTAAGTAACATGGGGGGACCAGGGAAGGATGATTGAATCTCACTCAGAGGGGAAATAAAGTAGACATTGGAGACAGAACTTCTAATAGAGGGAGGGGGACATCTATTTGATCTTAAGTGTTCCTCATCCATACCTATCCAAGTCTACTGTACTTATAGAATTTCCTTTGATTGTCCTTCATTGTATTTATTTGGATATATTTTTGTTAGTAAAATTGATAGCTAATCTTGACAAGGATTTTCTCTTCCTTTCCCCATCTTTCTGTCCCTCTTGCTTCCCCCTCTCTGTCATGTGTGTGTTTGTGTGTGTTTGTGTGTGTGTGTGTGTGTGTGTGTCTGTGTGTGTGTATGGCTGTGCATACTTATTGTGTGTATGAGTGTGAATTCCAGGGTTCCAGTCAGCCATCTTTCTCAATTTCTCATTTTTGGAGACATGGTTTCCTGGAGCTTGTTGATTTACTAGTACTCCTGGAATTCTTCTGTCTCTACCTACTTGTGCAGATTTTACATATGTGATTTGCTGTACCACATTTTAAAATGTGGTTGTTGCTGATTAAATTCAGGTGTTTGTGCTGTGTGCCAAATACCTTTATCAAGTGAGATATCTCCTTAGTCCTTCCTTATTTTATAAATTTTTTAAAACATGAAAATATTGCATCATTAATTTCTGAGTATTTTTCTTATAGTTATGTCTGGCCAGAGATATTAATATATTTTTTGATATAATGAAATATATATTGCTAATTAGGAGTGTTTGAAATGACAAAATTGTATGTCACATTTTATTTATATACTGTTTTAGTCAGGGTTTCTATTCCTGCACAAACATCATGACCAAGAAGCAAGTTGGGGAGGAAAAGGTTTATTCAACTTACTTCCACATTGCTGTTTATCACCAAAGGAAGTCAGGTCTGGATGTTCTTTACTGGCTTGCTTCCCCTGGCTTGCTCAGCCTGCTCTCTTATAGAACTCAAGACTTCCAGTCAAGGGATGGCACTACTCACAAGGGGCCCTACCCCCTTGATCACTAATTGAGAAAAGGCTCCACAGCTGGATCTCATGGAGGCACTTCCCCAACTACAATTCCCTTCTCCCAACTCTAGCCTGTGTCAAGTTGACACATGAAAGCAGCCAGTACAATTGACCCCTTGTCAACTTGACACACAAACACATCACTATTAAGCCTCAACCCTTACTTTCTTATTTATTCCCAAGATCTAAATAACTTTAAAAGTCCCACAGTCTTTACATATTAAAAGTTCAATCAATTTAAAATGCCCACTATCTTTTAAAATTCAAGATCTCTTAACTGTGGGCTCCACTAAAATACTTTCTTCCCTCAAGAGGGAAAAATATCAGGGCACAGTCACAATCAAAAGTAAAAATCAAACTCCAACCATCCAATGTCTGGAATCCACTTACAATCTTCTGGGCTCTTCTAAGGGCTTAGGTCACTTCTCCAGCTCTGCCCTTTGTAGCACACACCTTGTCTTCTAGGCTCCAGATGCCTGTACTCCACTGTTGCTGCTGTTCTTGGTGGTCATTGCATGCTACTGGCATTCCCAAAACACTGCTGTCTTTTGCTGTAACTAGGCTTCACCATTAGCCTCTCATAGACTGTCTTCATGGTGCCAAGCCTCAATTCCTTTGCATGACCCCTTCAGTCTTGGGCCATCAATTGCAAACTGAAGCTGCCCCTTCACCAATGGACTTCTATGGCCTCTCACTGTGCTGAGCCTCAGCTGCTCTTCATGACTCTTTCATACCTTCAAAACCAGTACCACCTGGGTGACTCCTTAACATTACTAAGTCCTGCTGCAGCTCAAGGTACAACCTTGGCTAGCTCTGGAACACAGCCTCTTTGTGCTCTCAGAAAACACTTCCCAGAAGATGTTACTTCAGTGATGCTGGCCTCTTTTTAATCACCACTAGTTTCTTAGCTCCAGTTAACTAGCATCAATTGTCCCAGTAATGCAAAGTTTTTATTTTAGTAGTTCTAGTATCTTGTTAATCAGAGCTGATTTTTCAGCCCCAGCTAACCAAAACCACAGAATCTTCACAATCAAAACAACATGGCCCTGATAAGAGTCTTTAATCTTCCCTCTGAAATTTCACAAGCCAGGCCTCTATTTCTGCACTGTTCTCAACATGATCTTCCAAGATCCTATAGAACATTCCACAGAGTTCTTAACAACCAGTGGCTCTTCTAGCTCAAAGTTCCAAAGTCCTTCACAGTCTTCCCCAAAACATAGTCAGGTTGTCACAGGAATACCCCACTTCTGGTACCAATTTGTCTTAATCAGGGTTTCTATTCCTGCCCAAACATCATGACCAAGAAGCAAGTTGGGGAGGAAAAGGTTTATTCAGCTTACTTCTACATTGCTGTTTATCACCAAAGGAAGTCAGGACTGGAACTCAAGCAGGTCAGGCAGCAAGAGCTGATGCAGAGGCCATGGAGGGATGTTCCTTACTGGCTTGCTTCCCCTGGCTTGCTCAGCCTGCTCTCTTATAGAACCCAAGACTTCCAGCCCAGAGATGGTACCACCCACAAGGGGCCCTACCCCCTTGATCACTAATTGAGAAAATGCCCCACAGCTGGATCTCATGGAGCCACTTCCCTAACTACAGCTCCCTTCTCTGTGATAACTCTAGCCTGTGTCAAGTTGACAAACAAAACCAGCCAGTACATATACTTCCTTTCTCAGATTCATAGGCTAAAACTTTTTTATCTTGATAAACAATGCTACAATGGAAATCTGCAGAGGTTGACTATGACTCTTCATCAGTATTAACTAACCATTCATGAAGAGATATGAGATTGTCTTCTATGTTGAGCTAGAACTCATTCCATGCATTGCTTTGCCTGATACTATATTAGTTGAAGATACATATAACAGGAGGGAGATGACATGGTGAGTAAAGTAACTGCTCTGTAAGCATAAGGAACTGAGTTTAGATTCCCTACACTTCAAATTCAGGAATGGTGATGCTCAACTGCTACTGATGGGTAAGAAAAGTGGACCCCGTGATTCTGAGTATGCTATCTAGCAGAAACAGCATGCTCTACATTCAGCTGAAAACCCTGTCTCAACCCTGAAGTAGAGAAACAATTATAGACACTCAGCATTGACTTACCTCCACAAGTGCTCTCATGGGTAGCGGCGTAGGATATATACACACACACATACACATATGCATGCAATACACAAACATGCTCATCATTTCTATGAGGACACATGTGTGCTTTGGTTTTTTGTGGGTTTTTTTTTTTTAGATCATAGACAATTACAATTTTTATATCATCCTTTTCATCTTTCCAAACCATCCCATATACCCCTCTGTTTTAGTCAGGGTTTCTATTACTGCACAAGTATCATGACCAAGAAGCAAGTTGGGGGAGGAAAGGGTTTATTCAGCTTATACTTCTACATTGCTGTCCATCACCAAAGGAAGTCAGGACTGGAACTCAAGCAGGTCAGGAAGCAGGAGCTGATGCAGAGGCCATGGAGGGTCTTACTTTCCCTGGCTTGCTGAGCATGCTTTCTTATAGAATCCAGGACTACCAGCCCAGGGATGGTACCATCCACAATGGGCCCTCCCAGCCTTGAAGACTAATTGAGAAAATGCCTTACAACTGTATCTCCTGAAGGCATTTCCTCAAGGGAGGCTCCTTACTTTTTGATAACTCTGGCTTGTGTCAAGTTGACAATAAATAAATAAATAAATAAATAAATAAACAAACAAACCAGCCAGTACAATACTCTGAGTACCCAGTCTAGCAGAAACAGCATGCTCCACATTTAGCTGAAAATCCTTTCTCTACATGAAGTAGAGAAACAATTGTGGACAGCCAGCATTGACTTTTCACCTCCACAAGTGCTCTTATGGGTAGGTGCACTGGATACATATATACACATGCATACACTACACAAACATGCTCATAACTTCTTTGAGGACACATGTATAGTTTGTGCTTTGCTTTTTGAGGTTTTTTTTTAGATGATAATACAGCTACAACTTTTATGTCTTCCTTTTTTCTTTCTAAACTATCCCATATATAGACCCCTAACAGATTCCTTTCAAACTCATAGCCTCCTTCCACTGATTGTTTTTCATGCATTCTATATAAATGCGTATATATATATATATATATATATATATATATATATACACACATATATGTATCTAAATATAACCTGTTTGGGCTATATTATGCTACTTGTATGTGTTCAGGGCTGACCATTTTACACTGGACAATCAATTGGTATGCTCTTCCTTGGGGAAGAGCACTTCTCCTGCTCTCTTCCCACATTTCCTCAGTTGCCTATAATTCTTTGTGTAGGCTATGTGGGCTTATGTTTTACGTCCATCTTTGGACCAGAATTTTCCCTAAATCTAAATTGTCATAATTTAGTTTTGCAGTCAGGTCAGTATAACTATTATGATCAGTCCACCTTGCCATGGTATCATGCAAAGAGTACAAATAAGAGTTAACCTTTGTTAGAATTTGGGTTACAATACCAAAATCTACTCTATTATGATTGGTAAGTAAAGTTTTATGATTATGCAATGTTTTCTACCTTGAAAGACATGAGCTTCTGTAGAAAAATGAACCCAATATTGGTTCATCTTTCTGATGAAATTTGAAGGTATTTAACACTGTTTTAAGCATCTTCATCTTTGTTCAAGTTACAGGTATGTATTGCCACAATTGGGTGTAGATTTTTTTTTTTTTTGTATATCTATGTGCAAATTTCTGTAGTTAGAAGGTGGAATGCTCTATTATACAATGTGATCTTTGTAGTAAATATAGTAGTTTGCCTTCTCTTTAGCAGAGTAAGGACTCTTCTGATCTATAATATACTCACCAAACAAAGTTTTGAAGAAGGAAGGAGTATTTTTTTTTCAAGCGTCTTCTGAAAGCAAGGGTGATTGGTTGTGTATTTAACCAGTCTTGAACATCTATGGGCTATTTGAACTCATGACCAGTTAAACAAAGAGCTTCATGTCCTCTCCTTGCTAGTTCTTTAGAGTTCCTGATGTATTTTGTATGTTAACTCCTTGTCAGATTTTGATATTGCAAATATCCTTTTCCAGTCTGCCGTCCATCTGTTAACTTTGACAATAAAGCTCATTAAACAGATATATTTAATTATTATGTAAATTTATTAGTATTGCTGCTTATGGCCTGTGACTTTGGAGTCTTTTAAAAGAAATCAGTCCCTACCCTCAAAGTTAAAAGGAAAAAGAAAAAAAAATTCCCGTCAAGTTTTATCATTTTTCTATTTCATTATTGAGCTCACATCTTTAATCAATTAGACATTTACTTTCTAAGTATAATCTAAAGGGGGAATTTTTTTTTCTTGACATAATATTTGGAGTATCCATACATTACCCAGTGATTGTTGATACAACCTCTATCATATGGTTGGTTTTCCCATAAATAGGACTCTTGTCTCTCCTTAATCTTTTCCATCTTTGTGTATTATTGTTCAGGGCATCAATTCTACATTAAGCTGAAATGATAGTATACACCTTGCTGTTCTTCTTAACTTTCTTACATATTTTAAAATTTTAAGTATGAGTTTGCTCTATATTTTGTTAGACTATGATGATCACTGTGTGTGTGTGTGTGTGTGTGTGTGTGTGTGTGTGTGTGGGAATTTAAGTAAGAAGTCTACATTGCTTTTTGAGGCAGAATGTCTTACTAGAATTTAAAGAATACAAAACAGGTTAGTCTGATTGGCTAGTAAAAACCAGTAATCTGCCTGTCTCCACATCCTCAGAACTGAGATTACAAACCTGTGTCACTATGTATAGTTTTTTATATGTATCCTTGGGTTTAAACTCTGTTCCTCTTGCTTCATGGTAAGAACTTTACCGAATGAGATAACTTCCCATTCCCTCCCCATTATTTGGAAAATCAAGTTAACAATATCCTACATATTGTTTCTAAGAGGATTTTGTCAAAAAATCAAAATGTACAAATTTCACCAAATGATTTTTTTTTCAATTCTAAGATGAACATATGGGTTGCCATCTTTTGTGCTAATGTACTAAATGATGTTTGATTGCTACTGAGCCACCCAGGAATTTCTGGAATAAGCGTGACTTTTCAATTTTTATTAGAAGAATGCTGTTATATTTGGTTAGTTAACCAAGAATTTTTGCATTCATATTATAAATAGAACTCTCATACTTTCTTTTCTCATTATGACTTTATCTGGTTTTCATTTGGGGGTTACACTAGGTTTTTAAATAAAATGATTAATTTTTATAGGTTTTAAATTTTCTGAAATAACTTAAATATGTGGTACTGATGTATTCATTTAAATTTAACAAATATATCCATACCTAGGGCTGAAACCCATCATGTATTTGATGGGTTGACAGCAAAGTAATATCAATGATTTTATTTATTATTATAATGTTTTTAATAAGTTACCTTATCTATGGTTTACCTCATCTCTTGTCTATAAATGTTTTGAACAGTCTTCAAGAAATTTGACCACTTAAATTAAAATGTTAAGTGTGGGGGTTACTATGACTGTTTGTTATGTATAGCATAAGGTTTTTCATATCCTTCATTATTATCAATATCCTTATTTCTGTTTATGTAGATCCATCAGAATCTTTGAAAATTGTTTTCTATTGTACTGACTCCTGAGTGGAAAGATTTTTTTTCTACTGTGAGATTATGTGACCTTCTCCAGTTTTGATTTAAAAAAACAGCCTAAAGCCTGCTGTGGGCAGCACTTTACTTTGGCAAGTAGCTCTTTCAGGCCAGAAGGTGCCTGCTGAGCTGCGTTCCACATCCTATTGCTATGTGGATTCTCTGATAGTCATTGTGGTCTTCTCTGCTTATTACAATCCCTTCCAGTAGTAAGCATGCCCTATTTTTAACATTGTGCTTCTCTCTTTTCTGGTTCCTGATTAAGTGTTCTGAGCTGCATGTCTCTGTCTTTGCTGTTTCATTAGTTACCTTCACAGATTTTGGCACATGGTACCAGTACTATCTTCTTGAATGGTTTTGAAAGTTCCCTCATGATTTATTTTGTTATGTATAAGCATAAAAAATTTTATTTATTTTTTCTTTTACTCTAATATGTAAGTCAATGGTATTTATCAGGATTTATCTTACCTGTTGCTATTATATAGCTCACACAGGCCTGGGTTTTTGTTTTCTCCTTCCTCAGCCTTATTGAGCTTGGACTGGTTGATTATCTTTTATAGAAGAATATTTTGTTACTGATTTTCATTTTTAGTATGTTTTAGAAATCTACAGGAACTGATTATATGAGGTTGGATAAAGACAATATAAGCAGGGGCTTGACTGTAGTGAGAATACACAAAACTAAAAACCTTTCAGTTGGGAAATATTTGCCTGGTGTTATCATCAGTACACACACACACACACACACACACACACACACACACACGCATGCACGCACACACATAAAGTAATAATTTGCCAGAGAAGCATGCATCAAACTCACAATTACAGTCTTCTCAGTGTGTTAGTCTCCCTGGTTTAGGTAAATATTGAGTATACTCTGTTTAAGCCACTACCTTAAGTCTTTAAGGAGTGCTGCTGATGGAATTTGTGGTTGGAACTGTGGCAGAAACTAACCACATACTCATGAAACTCGTCTTTTTCTCTTTTCCTGAGTTGACTGTTTTTTTTTATTATCTGGGTCTTTTCTACTGAGGTGAGGCCATATGTGATAGCTATTTCTGGTTGTCAACTTGACTACATCTGGAATGAACTACAATCCAGAAATGAAGGGCACACCTGTGATCCAGATCTTAACACTGAAGGACACAGGTTTCTGACCTAGGTCTTGACATGGAGATCTTAGGGTTTAGTGGCCATGAAAAGGTTAGGCCTAGGCAAGGTAGTACATATCTTTATCCCAGGAGACTGAGGCAAACAGATCTCTGAGTTTGAAGTCAGCAAAACAAGTTCCAGATCCAGGCATGGAGGAACGACTTGCCAGCACATCTGTTGGAACCTCTTCTTCAGGGTTCCAGCTTCTACAGAAGGCCAGGTGCAACAGCTGGCCTTGTGGACTGAGCAACTACTAGACTTTTGGATTTTCCATTCAGAGCTCCCCATTGTTGTGTTAGCTGGGCTGCAGACTATAAGCCATTACATAAATTCTGTTAAAATATAGAGACTCTGGAGAGCTCTGACTAATACACCATATAAACTTTTCTGTTGTTTTTTGAATGGAAACAGACAGTTGTCATTGCTAGGCCATGGCTGTTGTGTGGTACAGCCTCTCTATGTTGACTCTAGTCTTGGTTCTATTCAGATTCAGACTGTAGTAAAGGAGTCCAAGGAGAAAATACATGAACCAATTGGGGAGAGCAACCTGATAAAACTGGAGTCACAGTTCTAGGTGCTCATATCACAATTCAGTGCCACTCAATAAGAATGGACTGGGACTCTCACCGTTTTCATTTATCCTGTGTAGTAGATTGAGCCCAGATAAAAGAGAAAGCTACATTACAAAGCAGACAGTGAACTACACTGTGTGAGTGGTAAAGAGGAGTCTCTGTGCTAGTGGAGAATTGAAGAAGGTTTGCGTGAGAGAAGTGACAGCTGAGCCAAACAGAAAATAAACAAACCAAATAGAGCTTTGGAAGGAGCTTAGTGGATAAGAGTAGTTGCTCTGAAAGCAAAAGAGTCTGAGTTCAAATCCACAGCACTCATTCAAAGGGTCTGCTTAGCAGAGCCAGCTAGCTGTATAGTCACACATACACACACACACACACACACACACACACACACACACACACACACAAAGAGAGAGAGAGAGAGAGAGAGAGAGAGAGACAGAGACAGAGACAGAGACAGAGACAGAGACAGACATATAGAGAGACAAAGACAGACAAAGACAGAGAGACAAAGAGACAGAGAGAGACAGAATCAGAGACAGAGTTTAAAAAATGCACAGACCACTACAAACAGAAACAAAGATGTTGATATCTGAAAATAGGAAAAACAGAACACATGTTCAGAAGCAGATGAAGAGTGAGAGAGCGATTGGGAAATGTGTCTAGGTCATATATCGTATGTTAATTTGGGGTATAAGTAAGCTACATGGGACATGACTGGTGGTGCATGACTGTAATTTCAGCAAGGACAAGTAGATTTGTGATTATCCTCAGTTCCATAACAAATTTGAGGCAGGTATACTATGGAATTAGGGACAGGAAGAGTAAGTTTGGAAAGACAGAATTATGTCTTCAAGTAAAAAAGAAGTTGGTATTTAATTCTCAGATATTCTTTTTCTTTTTGAGGAGAAGTCAGTAAAAACAATATGGTGGGGATTAAGACAATTAATTAGAAATACAGGCTCAATTATTTTCCGTTGTCATGATTGAAACCTTTGCCATAGCAATGACTAGTAGGGTAGAAGACACAGAGGAAAGGCTGGTCATTACAGGAGTGTAGTAAGAGTCAAGCCAGATCATTGTATCTTGCTCCAGAGGGTGTGCTTTCTTAGTGTTGTGGAATGTCAATAGAAAGGATAGGGTATAGAGGCTATGCAGAGTATTAGGACCTGGTTCAGACATCCCTTAGATCAGAAGAAGTGAAGTGCTTTGGTAGGAATGAATGTAGGACACTGATAAGAAGGTTATAACTCCCATTAGTCCCACCATGTGTACTCTTTGGTTGGTGGTTTAGTCCTTGGGAGCTCTGAGGGTACTAGTTAGTTTATATTGTTGTTATCCTAAGGGGCTGCAAACCCTTCAGCTCCTTGGGTCCTTTCTCTAGCTCCTTCATTGGGGACCCTGTACTCAGTTCAATGGATAGCTGTGAGCCTCTACTTCTGTATTAGTCAGGTACTGTCAGAGCCTCTCAGAAGACAGCTATATCAGGCTCCTGTCAGCCAGCACTTGCTGGCATTCACAATAGTGTCTGGATTTGATGATTGAATATGGGAAGGATTCCCAGGTGGAGCAGTCTCCGGATTGTCCTTCCTTCAGTCTTTGCTCCCTGCAACTCCTTCCATGGGTATTTTGTTCCCCCTTTTAAGAAGGAATGAAGTATCTACTCTTTGGTTTTTCTTCTTGAGTTTCTTGTAGTATGTGGATTCTACTTTGTGTATTCCGATCTTCTGGGCTAATATCCACTTATCAGAGAGTGAATACCATGTGTGTTCCTTTGTGATTGGGTTATCTCACTCAGGATGATATTTTCCAAATTCACCCATTCCCTAAGAATTTCATAAATTCATTGTTTTTAATAGATGAGTAGTACTCCATTGTGTAGATGTACCACATTTTCTGTATCCATTCCTCTGTTGAAGGACATCTGGGTTATTTCCAGTTTCTGGCTATTATAAATAAGGCTGCTATGAACATAGTAGAGCATATGTCCTTATTACATAATGGAGCATCTTCTGGATATATGCCCAGGAATAGTATAGCTGGGTCCTCTGGTAGTACTATGTCCAATTTCCGGTCATCAGTGGGAGGAGAGGCCCCTGGCCCTGTGAAGGTTCTATGCCCCAGTGTAGGGGAATGCCAGGGCCAGGAAGCAGGAGAGGGTGTGTTGATGAGGAGAGGGAGGGAAGAGGGAACAGGGTTTTTTATTTATTTTTTGTTTTCATTTTTGTTTTTTATTTTTTTATTTTATTTCAGTTTTCTTTCATTTTTTTCCGGAGAGGAAATTGGGAAAGGAGATATCATATGACATGTAAATAAAGAAAAAAAAGAAGATTATAACTCAAAAGAGGCAGGGCAGATCCTCTCCAAGAATTTAGCATTATAATGTCAGGATACTCATGAGAGAGAGGGATGCATTTGAAGAACAAAGCGAAGCACCTTGAAACAAACAAACAAATGAAGGAAGAAATTCACAAGCGAAATGGAGTCTTCTCTAGACATCAGTGTCTCTGGCACTCAGAGACACGGAGCTGTGCATCCCTTTGCCTCTCCCTGCCTCCTTTATTTTATTATACTTTTCCTAATAACACTCATCTCCACCTAAGGTAATATAGCCTATTTTTCATTTATTGCTAGCCACCTAAATCCTACTTCACTGTGGGATCTGACAGGGCAAGGAGCTCTTTCAATAGAGCGGTGTCTGTGCTTAGGCAATACTTGGGAGTGATAAAGTAGTGTCTGTTGGCTGGTTAAAGGAATGGCTGTTAACACTGCTTATGGTTTCCCGGGCAAGATCTGTTGTGTTGGAAACATTGAAATAAAGCCACATATTATTACTTTCGCATACGTAAAAGAACCCCTGCTTGGAACAGCAGGGAAGGCATGAGCTCTAGCTTTACTGAAGAGTACTCTTAGATTCTGGAAATTTCCTAGCCCTTGGGTGCTTTAACTCATCTATCTGAGCCTTGTTGCTCATATATAAAATTGTAATTTTCTTTACTATGATTGTGTATATATATATATATGTGTGTGTATGTATATGTATAATTTTTAATCTATAATTGTATATATTTGCAAAGGGATTCTTGATTTGGTGAAAGAAATTAAGATTTTTCTAGAATTTTATGGTGGTCTGGAATTCTTTACTTGAATCCACATTTTATATCCTGAAAACTTGGCAGTGACTAACTTGTACATCTTCCTTCGTTTCCTGCATCTATCCTATTAAGAGAAATAATTTCATTGTTTTTCCCCTTGCTTTCCTTGAGTGCTGCTTCCTGCTTACTACACCACACTGAGACAGTGAAAGTGTGTTTAACTGCACAGCGTTGCCTAGCGATGTCAGGCTTCTCTTGTGGCCTCAATCTAGGATGCAGTAACTGTATTCTTGCTCCTGAGGCTTCCATCCTCACATCTCTGGACCTTTTAATAACCATTAATTGGGATAGTTTGCTTTTATTAGCCGATGCTCTTGTAGAACGGTTGCCATTGCTTTTCCTTCTAACAATATTAGGTTGAGCCATCTCTCTCTCTCTCTCTCTTTACCAAACCAGTCAGGTTCTGTGTTTAAAAGGTCAATCACATTTATCTCAAATGAGTAAGACAAACATTTCCTGTGCATCCTGAAAATAAAATGACCCAACCAACAGTCTCATGAGAACACTGAAGAAACTAAAAATAAAAATAAAAAATATTTATGGCACTGAAATGTGCCTCCCAAACCTGATATTGAACAGTGATATTGAACAGATGGTGGTTTCTGAAACAGAATCCATACCCAGAAAACTGACACCAAGAGTGGTGTGAGTGAGATGACCTGGTCCTGTTATTGTATCCTTTACCATTAAATGACCATCTCAGCCATGCTGTTAGAATAAGCTGAACAAGCATCAGCTCATTCACGATACTGCATCATGGAACACTGGAGTTGATTTAGACATAGTAAATACAATTTGAAAGCAAGAGCATTTAAAACACTAATCTGTAGGTGGCAAGGCAATTGGAAACATCTAACCCATGATCTGCTGAGCTTTCATACCTTCTTAGGTCCTCACCCCTCTGCTGGCATTTCCCACACTTGGTTAGAAACTCATATGCTTAGTGGGGCCAAACTGTATTCTAATTCAAAACCTTAGCTACTTCTTATTTCTAGGTATATGTAGAGTATTGCGGTATAGAGCCATGGAAATTAGCTCATCAGGCTTATTTTTTTTAATACACATTCAATTTTAGGCTGATACACAAAAATATAATTTTAAAACATTAAAGTTAAGTGGAACACTATAGCCAAATATATCTTTGAGAGAGGCGCAGCCCAGGAGCCAGCATTCTGGGACTTCTGTGTAGATTCTGTTAGTAGGGTAGATACAGGGTTTCTCAGAAAACATAGCTATGATCTGTCTAAAAGGCCAAGGATCAAAGTCCTTCTAGCAAAATGGAGATTCAAATGTATGTTACCTGTAAGAGAGACTCTTCTACCTCAGGAGGAAGTTGAAGTTGAAGACCTTCCCATTGCTTGAGGGGTAACAGGGGAAAGGAGGTAGATTGAGTGACAGGCGGACCTAATCGGTGGGTGCCTCGGTGAGGCTTTGGCTCTGTCTGGGTAGGAATTCTGTTGTCACTCATTAGGCTATGGTCTTGATTGAGTCTGGAAATCTGGAAGTCCTGTGGAGTAAAATGTATGGCCTTGGACAGCAATCTTTTGTAAGATCCTTACCACTAAGAAGAAAAAATAAAATCCAAGACTGGCTATACTCACTCTGCTTTCTCTATGCCCCTACAGGAATCCAGTTCTTTTTTTTTTTTAGATATTTTCTTTATTTACATGTCATACGATATCTCCTTTCCCAGCTTCCCTTCTGAAAAAAAGAAAAAAAAATAAAAAATAAATAAAAACAAAAACAAAATAAAAAACAAACCCCTGTTCTGTCCTCCTCCCCCTGCTCACCACCCCACCCTCTCCTGCTTCTGGGCCCTGGCAATCCCCTACACTGGGGCATAGAACCTTCACAGGGCCAAGGGCCTCTCCTCCCATTGATGACCCGCTTGGCCATCCTCTGCTGTACATATGCTGCTGGAGCCCTGAGTCCCACCATGTGTACTCTTTGGTTGGTGGTTTAGTCCCTAGGAGCTCTGAGGAATCCAGTTCTTGATTAGAGGATATGTTTCCCTTTCTTCCCTGAGAGAACGTAAGAGTTTTGCTATAAGGAAGAGGTATGAGCGAGACCTTGTGTTAGTTAAAAGAGAAGCATCAATACCTGAGTACATTGTTATAATAATTTCTTCCTAACAACAGGAGTCAACCCTTGGCCTCTCCTAAATCAGGAACTTAAAAGCACCAAAATATGAACCTTATCACCAACTCATCGGAGCATTCCATTCTTCCAAGTCTTTGCACCCACTTGGGCTTTGATTTCACTAATGACTTCGAGAAAGGGATGTTATTTGATACTATTCAACTGAACCCCAATACATTAAAAAATGGCATTGAAAAAGGGAACCAGAATGTCAGAGAGATTTCGAGATACATTGCTATTAGTTTTGAAGAAGGAATAGACACTTAGCTAAAGATTAAAGGTAGCTATAGACATGAGAAATCATAAGGAAACTGGCAATCTACTGGAGATTGGTTGAGGGACACACTATCTGCTCCATTTTAGGAGTGAGACACTTGGACTTCTGACATATAGAACTGTACACAAATACACCAAGTATCTGGCAGTTTTTGAGTAAAAGAAAAAAAACATACTTTACCTTAAAAATAAACAGCACTACACTGCACATAGAACTTACAGTTTGTAACATCTTAAAGTCAAACACAGTGGAATCTCTTTTGAGGCTGACCTAGTACTTACCCCATAGGGTCTATTGGAGAGGCATGATACAGCTTTCTTTGGATGAACCTGAGCTTTATAGTTTCTATAACTCATTACTGTGATTGTATTATATCTCTCCAGCATCCGAATTAGGATTGCCTAACACGGAAATGGAGTCGAGCTCTGAATTCAGGAGGCAGAGCTTGTCAGAGAAAATAATTGGCACCAGCTGAGGCAAGGAGCTGAATCCCACACAGTGAAAAAGAGGTATGGATTATACAGCTGGATTATACGGTTATGTCCATAATTGTCCTCTGAGAGGCAGTTGATTCTATGATGCCAAGACAAAGCCCCATACCAATTATATGGAGACCACATATTGGTGGGTGCAGGTGAAATGAACAGCAACTGAGAGTAGCTTAGAAACACACTTGTATAACAAGGGACATGTCACATTACTAGAGAGCCTCATTTACTACAGATGAGTAGCTTTGTACAAAACTAACATCCCCAAATAGCTTTGTTTTTCCTGCTATTCAGTGGAGCAATCCATTGGAAGCATTTGTGCGGCTCTGTCTAACATAATGGTGTCATGGTGAGTTTCCCAGGATTTTATTGGCACTGATGTGAAAGAGCTAACTGTTTTTTTTCTTCCCCTCTGAAACACTATAATTTTCCATGTTCTGATCTGCAATCATAGCACCATTTGGGTTAACTCAATTTCTTTGTCGCTTTGGTAAAGACAGCCCACACATAATGACAATTTAAAAAAAAAATCATACAATTTTAATAATTGAGTGACTAAGACCCAAAGTGTCTGATACAGGAAGCTCATAATATTTTGTAATATGATTTTGAAAAGATAATAGAGGAGAGAGAAATGAGTATGACATGGAAATGACAACACTTCCTTAAAGTGCTGCTATTAAGGAGCATGGCAAGCCCAGATGGTTACCTGAAACACTTGCAGCAAAGCAGGACCCTTTGCAGAGGCTCCCAGGGCAGCTCAGAAGCAGGGAGGGGGATACAGTGTGCAGCTGGATTTCTCTCTGAATTCTCAGGGGTTGCTTCCTAAGGATCCTTTTATGCTCTGATCCTGCTCTGCTGCCCAGCCCAGCTATGGTTCTAGGGCAGTTATAGAATCCAATGCCTTCTTATGGTCCTGATAGGAACAGTGGTTTTTAAAATCATTATATTTTTTTTCCTCAAAGTACCGGAATTGTTACTTCAAGAGAAATGCTTCTTGGCTATGTACAATAAACACATACAAAAAGGAGAATGAGGTGATGGTGGTAGGAGAGATGCAGAACTCTTCTTCAAGGAATGGTCTGTGTGCAGACATACATAGACACGCTCTATGAGGGAAGAGTCTGAGGCATGCAGAGCCTCCCAGCCTTAGCTTTGCCTTTTCTAACTAGGGACAGAGTGGGAAATGGTTCAAATTCTTTGGCTCAACATGTTCTGAGGAACCTTGAAACTCTTTTTCCAAGAAGTGCTACAAGCTAAGGTTGTGGCATTGAGTTCTTTTCAGATTGTATGCTTTGAGTACTGCCTTGTGGGGACAGCTCAGTGGATTTTACTTGGATTAAGAAGATATTTCAATGGGCAGATTCTTAGAGTGTTTCATAAACTACAAAGAAGTTCTATATTTGGAAAAGTTCCCTCCAATGATCTTCAATAATACCAATTTATTTAATACAACATCCTGTAGATTTTAAGTAGTGGGTGTAAAAAGTACAGGCACTTGCTTTTTTGTTGGTTTTTTTGTCTTTGGAGGTTTATATGAAATGCTTTCTATTTTGGTTTGATCACACAAAGATTTAAAATGATTTTTTGTTTTTAGCTATCTTTCCTCGAGGCATGCACTTTGGAGTCTTCTATCTCAAATAACCAAGAAAGAAAAAAAAATGACACCAAGGTCACCTAGCCTCAGGTCTCCATGTGTGATCTTCAGATGAGGCAACAGAACCTGCAAAAGGCCAATTAATTTTCTAAAGGTCTATAATATAATTTTGTTAATGTTGCAGACTTAAAATATACCTAAGCTTCCAAAGGAACTTTGAAAGAATTGGTCTCAATTTTGATATCGGAGTCACAATAAGTTGAAATTTATCTCAGGCTGTCACTCACCAGGTAGACAACATGATTTATCTGATGTCAAAAACACTTCCAGTTTTCACTGTATTTCTGTTGTACTAATAGGAGAGGTTGGCATTGTATGGATGCATTCCCTAAAGTCTTCTTGGAGATAACAGGTCACTATAAAAATTAGAGAAAATTGCTGTGATTTATTCTTGATCTTAAGATTAAACTCAGTAACCTTTAGGCAATCTCAACTCTTCAGGAGTTCCGCTGCTCTCCAAGGGGAATATCACTTCAGATGTATTTCAGCTTGCTTTAGTGGAAGAAGGTTGTTAATACAAGAATTGCCTTTCTTACTTCAATGCTATAGACAGTGAGTGGCCAATTTACTCAGACCTGAGGGCTCTGAGCTTAGATAGGTAGGTTTCAATGCCTAGCTCAGCTCAAAGTCCTGAGAGTAGATCAGACACTAGATGGTGGTGGCTGTTGTCACTGTCTCAATTGTAGAGGTATTATTGTTAGGCATTTAGGCACACAGTAGGGAAGGAGAAAATCAGTCTCTCTTTTCTCTAGCCCTTTTATTCAACTCCCTCTCACTTAAACAAACTGTGTCAGACCAGCCTCCACCTGTTGCTAAACTACTATCCTAGTCTGAATCCCTTAACGTTCTGTGTTGAGGTGAAATTTCACTGTCCAAATGTACATCTGTTACATTTAATGGTGATTGAAATCAATTAATTCCTGTATTTAGAGTATATGCCATTCCATGTATTTAAACCTCATTGTAATAAAATTCCTAGGGACTTCTGATTTTCCCCCAAAATAATTCTACCTCCATAGTCCACAGAAAGAGCACTTGGTTTTATTATAAAATGTCAAAAAAGATGGGGTTGTGTTTTTTTGTTGTTTTGAATTAAGGTTTTATGTAGCTTGGGCTGAACCTCAAATTAACTATGGAATGGAACCTAGCCTGGTATGGAATTCCTGCTACTCCTGCATCTGGAGTAGACGGGCTAGAATTACAGGTAAACCAATGTTCTTGAAGCTATTTGTGAGCAACCTTAAGAGGCACTGAATAATTCTATCACTTTTCTTTATCCTCTGCTACGAAATAGATGTGGTTCACTTTGACCAGTCTATTGACTTAGTTGCAGAATAAAAATGATATGCAGCTGAACCAGGAGTGAACAACGAGGGTGATAAAATTATTATTAGTATTGTTTGTTACTACAGAATAGCCTAGAACAGGCAGATTAACATACTTACTCATATTTCAAGACTTGGTTTAACATTATCTCTTCTACAAATCTTATTTCTGTATTACAGCATTCATGGATTTGAATCCTAAACTTTACCACAATAAATCTGATATTGGAAATTTATTCCAGTTTTTGGTTACTATAAGAATAAAAAGATAATTATCTCTCAAGGGTTATGACAAATTTAACATAGCTTATATAAAGTTCTAAGCACTCAATAATTAACATTATTTTATAAGTTTTACATTTCTCATTCTTTTTAAGTAACATACTTGCTTATACTTAGGAAATCTTCACAATTGTTAAGTAAATAAATAACTGATTATTAATAATTATCATCTTTGGCTTTCTTCTTAAGGTTTTAGAAAGGAAACTGTCATTAATCTCCTAGAATGCCTACCCTGCAAATTGCCTAAAACTGGACTGCTCTAGGAGAGCAAAGTATAGTTGTAATTTTGAGCCACTGTGACTTCTTGAAGAGCCAGATAAATATAAAAAAGATTTCCTCATCTTCTTTCTGGAAGTGAATATTTAACATATTCTTCTAAGTTTAATGAGGCATAAACACATGTATTTTTGTGCATAACTTCTGTTACTCTTCCACAGGAAATCTTACGTGAATGAATGAGGTAAGTAATGGCTATAGATCACATTCTTGTTATGATCAAAGAGGAAGGAGGATTGTAAAGTAATAAAATGTAAGCACAGATTTTTATTGCTCCCTAAATCCTTTTGTAGGATGTTCTGATTTCATATAAGGAACATTCATGCTGCCTTTTTTACACTTACCCTTTAGGGTAATTTTCTTTTTCTATTCAGAATTAATCCTGCTTTCTTATGGCTCCCCAAAGCCTCTTTTTTTAATAGTTGCTCACCCATCTGTGCATTTGTATGCCATCTTGTAATTCTTGTTTCTAAGGAGAGAAAAAAATTATCTCCAATAATACCAACTGTAGGACAGACAACATAAGTCAAGTTCTTAGTGATTATCCTCTGAGAAGTAGTGTTGTGAATGACACAGCTCAGGGGATAAAAAGGAAATATGAAAGAGATTTGTAATTAAGAACTCAGTTACCCAAGTCAAGATCCGTGCTGTTTCCTCTACTATATTCTTGAAGACTTCCTTTGTATGCCTCAGAGAACTGAGTTAGAAGGAAGAAAATCATTCTGGCAATTATTTGTTGATTTACAGAGAACAATTTTGCCCAAGTGACAAAGTTGAATCCTGTAGCAAAACTATCAAGAAGTAAATGTAAAGGCAAGAGCTAAAATCCATGACACAGACTAGGAGTGATAAGTGATGGACTTAAACAGCTAATTAATACAGTAACTACTGACATGACAGATCCTTGGAGTTATATTTCACTTTATTTCATCTACATATTTAGTTTTGAGACAGGTACTCATGTAGCACAGGTTGCTTTTGAGCACATGAAGAAGATTAAAAATGGTCAGAATTGTCTTCCATCTACTATGCAAGTGCTAAGATTGTAGGCATGAACTATCACACTGCCTCAGGATCATTTTTATGTTTCAAGATGTGAGAGTCTTCATAGAAATTACAGATGGCTCCACATGGAAGGTCTGTCTAAGCTGAGAAGGGAAGTATGAACCTTTGAGGGCTAGAAGCAAAGTGCAGAAGGTTAGACACCTTACAGATGGCATAAGATACAAAACAATAAAGTACGTGTTTGGAAACCTACATCTCTTAGGATGTAAATGGTCAGAGAATTAAGGTGAGAGGGGAAAGGAAAAAGCTCCTGTGGCCTGATATGTTTTGTCATTTTCAAGTTGGACATTTGATTGACTGAGATATATTGTTGGAGGAAGAGAGCTGGATATTCCTCAAAGAAGATCAGGAAGAATGGATTGGGCAAATGGCTCTGTCACAAGAATGTGAAGGCTCAGCTTGGGGAGGGTTAAGTGGTTCCCTGGAGACCAAACAAAAACCCATTTGTCCTCATTTAACCTTAGCAACTTATGCATTACTATTAAAAAGCTCCTTGAGGACCGGCCTAATAATTTACACAAACTGAGTTAATCTTCAGGCATTCCTCATGCCTAGACTCATTCTCAATGATGATAAAGCAAAGGAAGAGATTTGATGAGTCTTTTGCACTTGTCCACATTAATTCATTTGTTGTTTACCTATAAGACATTTTGCCAAATTTCTACACCCCTATGCTTTGATTCATGTAGATATTAACCAACATTTATATTGTGCCAGTTATAGCTTCATCCGTGATGTTCTGTACTTAGCATCTCATAACAACCCTATAAAGGAGCTGGTAGGTGCTGTACAAGAGTTCCATCTCAATAGTCCCTGGGAGAGGTAGCAAAGATGTAAATATGTAAGGAACCTCATATAATTTTCTCCCCAGGAGGAACTGGGGTGAAATCCAGATAACCTTGATTATAATTCTCAGTATCAGATCCCTATGATATACCCCTTTCTAAAGACAGCAATTTGCTGATGAGCTCAATGTTGAAGGTATTACTGTGAAGCTTCATAATAACACACGTTGTGTCACTTCAGAGGGTACATAACTGAGTGGAAAGAGAACCTGCTATGGTATCACCCATACTACATGTATAACCTTTACTTGGATAAGTAAGCTCCTAGCTACTTTTCCATTATTCTTGTAAATGGAAATGGAAATTTACACATTGCAGTGTGGGTCTGAAGATGATGAGTAATCCAGGTAGCAGCACTTCCTGGCATAAAGTGAGTTCTTGATAAACATTAGCCTTTAGAATTAGTTGTCCTTGCAAATGTGACGGCCACCTGCTTCTCTTACGTCCTCAGCTTGGGTACTGTGGGGAACAGATTAAGTGCTAAATAAAGGATGGCTGACTGGGTAACTGATATTTTTTGCCTAGCTTGGGGGAAGATATCCTAGAACAATATGTTACTATTAGTCATTTCTCTCTAATTTGTACACAGTTTCTTTAATAACAATTTGCACTTTCGTAGTGCTTTCTATTAAAACAACATCATCGTTGCCACTATTAACAAGCCTTGCAAATACCTGTGTCATGACAAGGCTGTGTATTCTATTACATTTTTGTTCAGGTTTCAAAATGTTAGTCATTTAACACACACACACACACACACACACACACACACACACACACACACACACAGAGCAAGCTTAGAATGTCCATTATACGACAGTAGCTGTCTGTCTTCATGCAGAGTTTTCCATTTGGAACTGCAAGTCCTCTTCTCTTCTTATGACAGTTTCCAGCTGAAGTTCATGGCTAAAAGCAAAGCCATTGATTTTTGAGCAAATTATTTGTGTGTTCATTAAACTGGCATTTTCTCAGACTAAGTTGCTACTCTGAATTAGCTTGTTATTTGCCTACTTAAAATAGTCCAGATCTAGAAGGCAACACAAGGCAGGAAATTAAGCCCCCAAAAGTATAACTTTAACTAAACTGTTGCCAAAAGCAACTGGCACTATTGACATGAACCAAGGGCCTATTCTATTATGATAGGAAAGAAACTACCAATATTTGTTAACAAAATAGCTAGCTCTCTTGCGTGCCAGTATTTCATTTTATAACCTAAACACTCATAATTTTGGTTCCAAAGAGCAAAGGAATCTATTTATATAATGTGAGCATTATTTTTTTTAAACTCAAGCAGCAGATAATAAGACAGTCACTAATCCCATGTGGCAAATCCTACTCAAAGTGTACTTTTTCTCCACTTGCAGCCAATCTGTTATTTGTTGTATTTGTTATTTAGCATTCTTTCTTAAAACATGGGTAAAGACCTCTTAGCCTTTTGGTCTCAGAGGCAGAAAAATGCTGTGCTTCACTGTTGCTCCTTATGATCTCCATATGAACAACAGACTATGCAAATATGTCTCCCTTACTATCCTCATTATTTCTCTTGTACTATCTCACAGCATAGGTGGTTCCCTGGAGGCTTTCCCACCAGCTATACATGTGTATTTTCTTTTGCTAGTTACTTTCCATCTTTGAATTTCATTTTTAAACACCTATAATACGAGAGAGAAGCTAAAGGTAGCATCTTTAAAAGTTTTTTTTCCCCTAGCTGAAATAATATACATTCTGTCTCAATGCATTGGTTGTTAACAATTCTATTTTTCTCGGTGAGTATTTCTTGAGACGAAGTCTAAAAGACATTTTGAATTTCTGTGGGAGAAGCTGTGGTCTAATAGTCATATCATTTTCTTGTTGATGCTGTAGCAAGTTTACTATAAACTCACAAATTTAAATAATGCAGAATTATTATTTTAGAACTGCATGCCTTGCTATAGCTTGCTTACAGCTTTATGACGTACATTGGAGTACAATAAAGCTCTCGGATCCTTCTGAGGGCTCTAGACAAGAAACTTTTCTTGACTTTCCAGCTTAGATAAGCTGCCTTGACCCTTGGCTCATATTCTTCTGTCCTCAAAACCCAGCAATATTGATTCTCTCTGTGACTCTTCCTCAGTCATCTTTTCCTCTACCTGATTCACTTTCCTCCTACTCTTCATCCTCCCTCTTCTTTTTCAAAATGCTTATGATTAAACAGGCCAGATAAGCCAGAATCATGGATAATCAACCTTAGTTGTATCTACAACATTTACTCCAAGATATCAGGTAGTACAATGTAGTTACCAGTCTTATGGATTAGAATATAAACATCTTGAAAAAATTATATATTTTTCTTTTGACGATTAGATATACATTTATTTAAAAGTTTGTTCTTGACATTCATGATATGTTAGACATGCTGGTAGGTCTTGGATATGTATTAGCAAAAATGAATGCACCCTATGGCATCTTGGAATTTTCAGAAAGGTGGCATAATATCAATTTGATAACTGTAGAAATGATTTTATGAGAATATATAAAAGTTGTTTGGGTTATTGTTATGGATTGCCCTGATGCTGTTTGTATTCTCATTTTAATTCTGCTTCCTCAAGAGGGGTTGCCCTTGACAAAAAGTTGATCACATATTCAGGTGATCTCATGTGATCCTTCTCCCCTTTCTAACTGGTCAATAAAGGCCAGAGCCTATGATTGGACAAGAGTGGGGAAAGGTGGGATGAGAGATTTGGGAGAGTGAGGGAGGAAAAAGGAAGGGAGGAGGGAAGTCAGTAGAAGAGGAGAAGGAAGCCATGATGAAGGAGAATCACATAGCGAGGAGAAACTGCAAGTAGCAAAGGGTCTCATAGCTTGGGAATGCGTGAGGATAGTGCTAGATCTGCCCAATCTAGTGCACATAGCTTATAATCATAATAACGGAATCATGTGTTTTATACAGGTATAGTGGGGTTGGAAATTCCCGCAACAGGTTATGGCTTAGTTAGTAAAATGCTCAGAATCCAAATAAAACTACTGAGCATGAGAGCATTGCCTCATTATACCAGCATGGGGGATGTGGAAACTGGAGAATCCTTAATGCTCCCAGCCTAGCCTAGGGGGTAAGATCTAAGCCAAGGAGACCCTGTCTCCAAGGGCAGAGACAACATCCCTGAGAATGATACCTGAAGTCATCCTCCCACTTCCACCACATATGCGGCTAGTGCTACATGTATCTCTTCCTATGCATGTACTCCAAAACATAAATGTGTACATAAAAGATTATTTGCACTACTAAAAGAT
The DNA here is from genome assembly GCA_019843815.1 of Montemys delectorum. Taxonomy (NCBI): domain Eukaryota; kingdom Metazoa; phylum Chordata; class Mammalia; order Rodentia; family Muridae; genus Montemys; species Montemys delectorum. The sequence goes on along the minus strand of JADRCD010204333.1, from coordinate 12,457 downwards.
GCCAAGAAAACTTATCTCAGGACATTATGATTTGAGTAACTGGATTTTAAAAAAAAAACATTTATTTATTTATTTATTTATTTATTTATATGAGTGCACTGTAGCTGTCTTCAGACACACCAGAAGAAGGCATCAGATCTCATTAAAGGTGGCTGTGAGCCACCATGTGGTTTCTGGGAATTGAACTCAGGACCTCTGGAAGAGAAGTCAGTGCTCTTAACCACTGAGGCATCTCTCCAGACCCAGTAACTGGAATTTACTAGAACCAAAATGGAGGAAGGATGCTAATGTGCAAAGTCCTTAGAGGAAGGTTGTGCATAGCCATTTGAGTGGTATAGATGAAGCTCCTATAGCTTGAGGTTGAGCAGGAAGTAGCCATGATGCTTAGTGAGATGGGAGAGAATGGATTATGCTGAACCTTGAGACTAGTCATTCTTTACAGTAAAACCATTTGAAAGGATGTGGCAATTTACACATTGCAGTGATCTGCTTAGCTACTCAGAAGTTGATTTTAAGGATAGAAAAATCTGTGATACTGCATTCATAAGCATCTAGGCTAAGCAACAGAAGTAAAAAATATACGCATAAAAGATTATGTAACATGACAGTTAAGTGGCCTGACAAGATAGAATACTTGTGAACTAGATGAGATGCTAACAGGTAAGAGCTCTCAATTTGCAAGATATTGATCAGATAGAATAATTTTTTTCTGTAATCAGATGTGATAACTACGGAAATATTTTAAAATTTATACAATAAAGTACAAAAGTATCTTTTATTTGCCTGATATAATTGTTATCTCCCAGGCTTACTGCCTCCCTCTGCTAATTTAGGCCTAGTCCTGAAAGCTTCCGCCTCCATACAATGTAATCTAGGCCTAGAATGTATTCAGCTTCTATGACTTACTGCTAAATAAGTTCACCCATTCTTGTTCTTTCTGATCTCTGGCTGGGTGGTTCAACTCAATCTCCTCTCCAAGATGACCGATTCAATTTTCCTTCCCTCTTGGATTCTGACTTTTTTGCTCTATTTGGCTTCAAACTAAATTTGGCAATCTGTTTTAATCTTCTAGCTCCTCATTCTCTGGCTCATTCTGTCTTCACCTGTGTGTAGCATTTTCTTTCTCTGTGACCTGTCTCTGTAAAACTGCCTCCCCCTCTCTCTTCTCTCTCTCCCTCTCTCCCTCTCTTTCTCCCTCCCTGCACTCCTCTCAAGTAGCTTCCCTTTCCTCTCTGTTCTCATGAGAGGTGGGCATCAACTGTTCTGTCAATTTCTCTGATTTGTCACGTTGTCACCCACCCAATTAGACATCACTTTCAAACATTGGTGCTTCCTTCTACAAACTAACTTTACCTTTATTATTTGGGATTAAAGGTATGTACTAAGGACATGTCTGTATTCCAGCCAGAGGGATTAAAAGTGTATGCTACGGCTGAGCCACATTACATCTAGAAATAGATTTTTCCAGTAAACAACACAATCTTGGTGTTCACCATGTGATCAAATATCCTGCAACAATAAATTAAGTATATTAATTATTCATCTTAATGTTTATACAATAAAGTAATTCTATTAATTGTCACTATGATATTAATACAAAATATTATCATGCAATTAGTGTCTTAAATGTTTGGATATTATTTCATCAGGAGTACCAAGTTTGGGTTCTCACCTTAGGGCCCCCAAGTCTATAATCTAAGTGAGGGCTTATATAAAAGAATCTACTGTCAAGTTCATTGAGATTGTTAAAAACTGTCTCTGGTTGTAGGTCAGCTTTTTCTTTTCTTTTGACATATATCCTTATGCATATGCAAGACACTGAGAAGATACTCTTTTCATACTCAGAGTTTCTCTGAATTTTTTCCTCCCTTTCTCTTTGATTTTTCTGTCCTCATGGGGTTGTACTAGATTCACCCTTATAATGTTGAATAATATCCCTCTTTTCAGATCAAACAATGAACCTTCATTAAACTTGAAATATTTCTTTGGTCTGTTAAAAAAACATCATTTGCAACAAACAGGAAATAGTGCAGGGATTATCCTTGGAGACCATAGTTTTCTTTGTCATAGACACAAAACTAAGCATAATGGAGAATTTTACATCTGCTATTGAACATCTTTTATGGTGGCTGAAGTGGTAAGTTTCAGAAAAATAATAACCATTACAGTTTTTGTCTGTGTGGACATATGTGCCTGTTATCATTTGCATAGATGCTCACTAGATACAGGAGTTCATACCTATGCTGAACAAAGCATAAAGACTTTGATGAACTGCAATGAACATGGTGGCTAAAATATATTAATGATTCAGTATGTTTTTTTTTTAAGTCTTGTGATCAAACAAGATATATTCATGGATAAAATCTTTTCCACAAAGTTCCAGATATAAACATTAGAATGCATTTTCTATAAACTGATGAAACTATTTAGAAAGAGAAATCTTTGTGTCTGGCCATTACTCACATTTTCTAAAATTAATCACTCCTTCTTCTTTGACACATGTTCTTCAGGGAACCACCCTGCTTTTGCCCTCTGCCTACTTCAGTCACCTTTGTGTTAGCTCCTCCCTAACTCTGGATGCTAGGTTGCCCCAGGACCTGGTCCTCTGATATTCTTCACTCACATTCATTCTAGATTATCTTATATAATCATTGCTATAAATACCATGTCTAGGGTAGTGGCTTTCATAGTTATATTTTCAGTGTTGACTTCTACCTGGAACTCTTGTCAGTTCCACCTCACTGCCCACAGGACATCCTCATGTCCATTTATAATATCCAACTCTTAAATATGTATAAAATAGAAAGTTTTTCCCTCTGAGCCCACTGGTCTCTGAAAATCCTCTATCTCAGTAAGTGACTACCTTATTCTTTCAGTGTCTCAGGTCCCAAGATTTAGAATAATCCATGATTTTTCTATTCTTTCATGACTTGCATATATCAATATATCATATTGAGTAGGTCTTTTAAATATACCCAAGATCAGTTGATTTTGTATTAATACCACATACATGCAAACCTACACCATCTTTTTATCTACATTCCTACTCTAATACTGCCTTTTGTCCATATTGTAGCCCAACTGATTTAAATGTAAATCCTATGCCCTTGTGAATTATGCCAGAGATTTCCCATGCAATCCTAAATAGTTCCCAGTGTCCTTCATTTTCTCATTATTTAGCTGACCATGTCTCTAAATGTCTTACAGTCTTTCACTCTCTTTTTCCTTGTTTCTATGTATAAGTATGTGTGAATGATGCTTATTTTTGTATGTCCATGTTTGCATGAATGTGGGTACACATGTATACATATGCATGTAGAAGCCAAAGTTTATTGTCAGGAATCTTCCTCATTGTAATTGTTTTTTCACTTCAGTTTTTGAGGTGAGTCTTCTCAATCAGTCCCAGAGCTCACTAATGAGGTTAGGCTTACTAGAGAGATTGCTGAAGGGATCCCCTGGTATTGCCTGAGTTTTCAGTTACAGCTGGGTTGCCACACTCTCCTTGCATGTAGGTGGGTTTTATCTTAACTCTGATCCTCTTGTTTGTAGGCCAAGTGCTTTAACCTCTGGACCATCTTCCCAGCCCTAAGACCCCTTTTATGCACTTCAGTGTCTTTACCTCATTTACTGTTCCATGAACAAAGCATTCTCCATTATCCAGATCTCCATCTCTCCTTCCTTTGGTTACCCACTAAAACACTGCATATATAGACACCTGGAATGCACTAGACAAAAATGGAGTTCTCACTTACACAATGATCCCCTTGTTTAACTTTTAACTCACATATACTCTGACATACAATCCTTCTAATGTATTTATTTGTCTAGTGACTGTGTTAACCAGGATGTGAAAATGGTGAAAGTAATCACTTATTGTGTTTGTTGATTGGCATGCTAAATCTCGAACTGGAAAAATATATGTTTCAAAATATATAATAAATGACAGGTTTTTTCGAAGGGTTTGCTTTCTATGAGTCCTAAACTGGGCTTTGAAAGAAGAAAGGAACTTCAACTGAGTGAAGAGAGGAGAAATGCATTCTTGGGAGGTGCTATAAGGACAACAAAGACACAAACTGGAAGTAAGACAAATGCTAAGAGTAATCTTAGCTCGTGCTTCCTGAGGACTCAATAATCATGTTATGATTTACTATTGTAATTAGAACAATGCAGCTTACTAGGTAGTTTGTATTTGATATTTGTCCTCAATACTGGTTTTCCCTACTGCTTGTTTAAAGTAAAAATACTTCTTCATCTGCCTGTCCTCTAGATGCAGTAATGTTAGAGAGAAATTGTCTTTCAGGCACAGAGTATTTCGTAAGAATGACTGATATGACACTTATATAAAATTCTGTGTAGCAATTATGGGTTACGTATGAAGCCAGTCAATGTTATATTAGCTACATGAGGGGAAAGGCTGTGCTAAACCATTCTTCTTTCACATAAAAGCAAAACCAGGCATGGGAAATTCACTCTACTCCCATTTCTCACAGACATATATACTTTTTCTTCGAAAGGAAAGTTTTGTCTGCTCAAGAATTTAGACAAATAATTGGTTGAGTTCCCAGAGCACTGAATCTTAAACTGTAGCTCATTATTTTCATCTGCAAGGGGGAGAAAAGAAATTGAGAAAAAAAACTTTCACAAGCTTTGGAGCCGTATAGATACAGCCATATAGATACAGAACTTGGTTCAGCCATTTATACAAAATCAGATTCAAGCCACTTCTCTCACGGAGTCCTCAGCTTTCTCACCTCCAAATTGCCCTTGATAATTGTGTTTTGTCAGAGAGGACATATAAGATTATTGGTGTTTTCCTAAGAAATTAGATGCTTTCCATGGCTTTGTCTGTCTTAGAGAAGTGTTGGTCCCATCATATACATGCTGAAAGCTACAGCCTGTGCTTCACACCTTTCCCTCCTTCCTCCTCCCACAATCATGCTAGTGCTCCCACTCTACACAGCCCCTGAACTCTGGTTTATATCTCAGGCACCCTCTTAGTGTGACCCTCACCTCTCTCCTGGTTTCTGTACTGGTCTAAGGAGGAGAATTCTTTCCACTTTTCTTCTTTCGGTATCCTTCCACACTGAATTAAAAGCAAGGTTCTGACAATGGAAATCCAATCCAGCACTTCTACACTCCTGACACCAAACCTTTTGTAGCTTTCTCTTTGATGGTAGACACATCATCCACAAATCTGTATCTATGGCACTATTTTACCATTGTGTATTCTCCCCCAACCATTCTCCTTCAGCTTCCCAGTTTTAACTTTCTTCATTTTCCATAGCCTCCGAATTTCTGTGTTCCGTGTGATCAGCATGGTGTGCCCGCCACCCACTCCACTTCTTTCATTTGATGACCATGACTCAGCCTCCCCCTCCTTTTTAAAAACCTCACAGTCTATGTCAGATAACTTTTATAAAGACATGCTTTTTGAGTTTCTAGTTATCATCCCTTCAGAGCTCTAATATAAATTTGTAATTATACAGATGATCATTTGATTAATTCCCTCAGTGGCCTCCATACTCCTAGGCAGAACAATGTCTGCCTCTGCAGATGACTCTGTTGATAGTTCCTAGCATTGTGTCTTTTACAGGGTACCTCTCTGAATGACACTTGTAGAATTACTTATTAAACAAGATTTCACAGTATCTGCCACTGTAGGTTGTCAAAAGTATTTCCTATTATTATCTTTTGGTCTCATCATATATCAAATTATCTTAGTTTATTTCCTAAAAATTGATTTTGACTTTTCTTTTGTCCTAATTAACTTCACCATATTGTAAGATAAGATTGTCAGTCATTCAGAGAATTGATATTTGTGTGCATGAGAAGTTAGAAACACAGAGATTGATTAATTACATTTCTGATTTAGAAGAATCTAGCATGTCTATGACCTCATTCATATATATGTATATGTATGTATATACACATACATATATACATATGTATATACATATACACACATATATATACATATATGTACATACATATATGTATATATATGAAAAAGTAAATGGATTGTGAGAGGATTCTTATATTACTTTATCCTAATAATTTTATAAGCCAGAATCTTAGTTGAAGCTCAGGTGACTCATTCATCCTTTCTTTCTTTCTTTCTTTCTTTCTTTCTTTCTTTCTTTCTTTCTTTCTTTCTTTCTTTTTCTTGAATGTGCGTTTTACCTGCAGCTCATCTGACATGCTAGAGAAAAAACTGGCTCTACAAGTTGTTGAGTAAATCCATACTGATATTAATACAATTAAAGAGATAGATAGGAGTAGAAACAGCAAACCCATTCATGGACTTAGTACCTTTCCATATAAATAATGAGTCCCAACACTGAAAATTGAATTTGTATTAAAGTTGGCAAATGCTGGGTATTTCAGTACTCTGTGGATAGAACAGACTTACCTACCATATATGATACTCTTTCCCACTTATAAGTATGCTCTAAGAGCATTTCCCAATTCAATACTCTAGACTGCCTACCTATTCATTTGAGTTGGGAATTGAAGTATAATTTACTGCTATAATTAATATTTAGGTAATCTTAAACAGTGGAGATATTTTTACAATCCTCTGTTTTGTCTTAACTTCTGGTGGCTATAAATATATTTCCAACTGTGAAGAACTTCCAGAACCCAGGAAAAGGTCTATGCAGGTTAACATATAGTTATGTAGGTAAAAAAAAGTACTTATATGTCCATGACATAGTTGTCTTTCTGTGTTGTATTTTCTGAAGGCCAGGTAGTGGAAAACAATATCCTTTAAACTTTGTACATGTTTGTTTATGGTGACTCCATGGCCTTCAGAGCAATTAATATCTATTTTTGGTTTTAAGATGATAAATTGTCTGAAATATGTTTGAATTTTGAAATACATAGGTATGACTTCATATGAGTTCTATTGGGAGGCTATATCATAATATTCTTAGGAAACAAGCCATATTTTAGACTTTATCTCTGATGTTAGTTAGCCAAGGCCAGTTGCAAGGAACTTCCATTGACTATAGTTATGTATTGTTTATTTGATACAGACAAGTAATTCTTATTTTGGGAAATTTGGACTCCTAAACCTAACCAGAGTACTTTTAGCATGTATGGATTGTCAAAATAGCAAAAATCTTAGTGGATATGATATACAGATACTTTGAAATATTCTCTAGTATACAGTAAATATCCTACAACAAAGAATCATATCCAATTATCAATGATATATTTTTCAAAAATCCTGATTTAGAGGGATTTCCCTATGAATATTAGTTCCCGAGGGCCATGAATCTAATTTTCTTCATGCAATATATCCAACATATTGGTTGGGTGTTTATTGTCTCTTACTTGACAGGAGGAAATAATGGACAGTTTTGGACATTTAGAAAATAGTGATGTCACTCAAGAAAATGGATAGATTCTTACTTTAGCTTCAATTGTTATTTCTATAGCTTCTCGTTGTGACAAGTAGCAAGGTAACAACTTAAGACAATACTGATAACTCTATCAATATTTTTAAGAAGTAAATATATACTTTGCCTTGCATACAAATACCAAACTATATTGTAGAATTAAACAATGGAGACTTGATCACTGAAATATTCACAGTACAATCTCTATTATTAGATACATAAGGTAGCTCCTTAGATCATGTTGGAATCTCATCGATTTAAAATCGTTTGAAAAAGTTAATTTAAAGGCATATCTTTCTCACATATTGCCAAGTGTACCGTACCAAAATTAAAAACCACAATAATGTAACGGGATTGTTTTTCTTAGACTATGTAGTAGTAAAGGGTTAAGTTTTTGACAAAACCATTTTCCAATCATTTATTATAAGAAGACACATAGCTAGCTAAAAACCCTTAGTATATAACATTCAGGATACTGCCATAGTTTTCTAGGAATAAGGAGATACAACATGACACTCATATTCCCTTGGCTCTGCCCTGGGGAGTAAGTCTTGGCTTGGAGCTCTCTATGACAGGGCTAAATATGGCCAGTCAGGGGTTTTCTGAAAACTTTTTTTTTTTAACTATAGAATTAGAATCTCTAGAAAAGGCTTTGTTTTAGTACACACACACACACACACACACACACACACACACACACACACCAAGGATAGATGTATACCTCTCAAAAACATTACAATTCTAGGATTTAAAAAAAATACAGCTTTCTTCAATTAGTTTTTGTTTCTCCATGAATAAGTTTTAGGTTTTTATTAGATGTATGGATGATACTCAGAGAGGCTACTATCATGTAGCAAATCTATTCAGCTATAAAGCTCAGCATTTACCTTGAATCCAGGTCTCTTATATCCTAAATATTCAGTCAGCAGCTCCCAGGGTTGACCTGACAGTGGGGATATAGAACCTGAAGAGGCCATCTCCTGTAGCTAGGCAGGATCCCCAGTGTAGGGATCCTGACCCACCCACAAAACTTTTGACCCGAAATTTGTCCTGTCTAAAAGAAATACAGTGACAAAGATGGGGTACAGTCTGAAGGAGTAACCAACCAATAATAGGCCCAATTCACACCCAACTTATGGACAAGCTCCAATCTTTGACACTTTTAATGTTACTCAGTTATGGTTGTAGATAGGAGCCTAGCAAAGCTGTCCTCTGAGAGGCACACCTAGCAGGTGACTGAAACAGATATAGATACCCACAGCCAAATATTGTATGGAGGTTAGGGACTCATATGGAAGAGTTTGGGATACGATTAAAGGTCCTGAAGACCAACAGAGTCAATTAACCTAGACCCCTGAGAGCTCTTAGAGATGGAACCACCAATCAAAGCAGCATACACAGGCTGGACCAAACCCCCAACCTCCACGGACATATGCAACAGATGCTTCATGTGGGTCCCCCAACAACTGTAGTGGGGTCTGTCCCTAAAGCTGTGGTCTGACTATGGAATTGGTTCTCTAAGAAGGATGCCTTGTCTGGCCTCAATAGGAGAGGATGGGCCTAATCTTACAGAAATTTGATGTACTAGGGTCGGGGGATGCACAGGAGGAAAAGGGGAGTTCGTGGGAGAGGGACTCTGTGAGAGGGTGACAAGTGAGCAACGTTTGGGATATAGGTAAATAAATAAATACATTTTTAAAAATCAAAATCTGTTTGACATTCTTAATCTAAATATTTGTTTAGGTAGATTCTGCCTAGCTATATATGTATTCCCTTAGCCTGACACTTTCTCCTATCTCTTTAAAAATATGGTAGAAATATGGTAAATGGTAAAAATAGAAGAAAAGTCATTTTTTTTAAAGCACTGAAGCAGTAAGAAGAAAATTCTTCTCCTGGGGTAATGTACTTAAAGTCCGTTTTAAAAATGCTCTAGGCAACCACTGCAATAAATCTGAGTTCTCTCCAAGAAAAACATTTGCAAAGGTTTGGGTTGTGGGCCAAAGTCTTTCCTGAATGCTTTCTGAGCAGGCTTACATTATCCATTTACAACACATACATTTATATCCTCCTACACACTCTTCAAAGTAGGTTAGAAATCCTTACTGTACATTTGTGACTTGTGAACTCCATACAAATTCTAGACTCACAAAGAACATGAGATTTAAAAAAAAATTGATTCATAGGCTTTCGTGAGGAGTAACTAAGAGGGGGCAGAGAAGAATGTAGAGTGGAACCTGCATTTGTCAGTGTTCAGTGAGGATTTCCCTATCACATCTTCAAAGAAAAGAAGCACTCCAGAGCTTTAATAGCATGCTTGATGTTGCATGTCAAGATAACTTTGTTGATACTCCATTTCTTCCACCATACTGGTGAATTTTCAAGACACTTCTTAACACAGTTCACTGTCTCCCAATAATTTGTGTCAAATTGTTTTTACACCTCCCCTTCTACCACTTACGTATCATTCTCAAGTTGACTTTACAACAGAATTGGTTTATTAAGCAGGATCCTCTTTTGCTGGACCAAGGGTATGGACCTTAACTGTTGTTTACCTTCTCGGGTTGTCAAAGATAACTGTAGAATAATTGAGATACATACTTTCTATGTATACATGTTTTCATTTTTTAAACGAATGTAAGAATCAATCCGTGAGCTACATATAACCAATAAAAACATTTTTGGTCCTTCAATATATTAGACCCTTTAGTATCTTAAATGAACTGATTACTTATCGGTGATCACAAGCAGAGCTGATCATACCACACATCTTTGTAAAACTTCTCTATAAATGAAAACAAAAAGTGTATTTGTTCAAAAGAGTAGCCTTTGTGTTTTCCAATGGCATATATCAAACGCAGTGTTTTTTAGGCCACATCTAAGGAAAAGGTCGTATGTGACTTTTATATTAGCAGGACAGGAGAAAGCTGTTGCATACTCTGCTCCATGCTCCTTCTTTAACTGAACAATGCAGTCAACATTAAGAACTGTATCCTTAACCTGGGAAATGAAGCTCCAGAAATAGAAAAAAAACTTAGTCTTTTCTTCTATCATTTTAGTGGCTACTTTTTATTTCAATGTGATATTCTCTCCAGAAGCAAGTAGTGAACTAGGTGTGTTTTGATGTTAACACTGAAAACAAACCTGAGCTATTATATACCTCCAGCATCTTATACGATGAATGCCATTATTTTCTGCCAATCAGAAAAATTATCCTTGTGATTAACCTTGAGGGAGTTGAGCCAGTCCTAATTATTGAACTTGGGGGAGAACAAGGAATTAAATGACCATCCAGAAGATCATGGGTTGCTCAGAAATAAAGAATTCTGTGGCTATTACTTATTCTCCCAAAGTCATCGATCTCAGGATCTCAGACTGAGTTTTTTTTTTTTTTTTTTTTTTTTTGAGTTCACTTTGCACTCCAAATTATTTTCAAAGAGCTAAATATAAGTGCTCTTTAGACTTACCAAGATGTGACTTCTTGAAAGTTGATTTGGAAATATCTGTCACAGGAGCTGTCAGGGTGACCAGAGCAGACGTGTGACTTTATTTTGTACAGAAGTGCCTGGTAGGAAAACCAAGTGATGTTTTATTTCAAAGGATTTCATCAGGGCAGTGTAAGCTGTAATGTCTCAGAATACTACATGCTTTTTTCCCCTTTGTCTCTCAGGTGCTCTCATTATTGCAAGAACAAACTAATGAAATCACAATCAATCCAACTAAGCAGCTACACAAAGAATCCAAAAGAAGGAAAGTATGTGTTTAGGAGTTCCGGAACAAGAATAAAGTTCTTGTTTTCAAAAGTCCAGTGAGAGGAACAGATATGAGGAAGGCAGAAAGCTGTGTCCTCTCTTTCTTTTTCTTGTGGCTGTGATAAAGAGCTCTGTGGCCTCCTGTCTTTGTGACCTTAGTTCTTTGGAGAAGGCTAGGGGCGTGCAGGCCTGGCTCAAGCTTGCCTTTAGTCAGTGATCTGTGAATCGCTCTTGGTCCCTGAATGACGTGAGCACAGGCTCCAAAGGGAACTGGTGACTCAGAGCGCAGGAGGCACTGAGATTGCCTGAGCAGCCATTAGCACGTCATTGGTAATCCCAGCGACACCTTTCACATCCGCGGTATTTGTCTCCATGCTCTCCGTGGAAGGCTGTGAGAATGTTTTATTTAAAGGCTCTGGGCTGCCTTCTGCCTGATGGATTGCTTGTCTGCAGGGCTTACTAACACTTGCACATCTTTCAAGAGGAGAGAGGAGGGGGGATGCAGAATTCCTAGCATAGTTATAGGCCATTTCTGTGAACACAGACAGGATGCTTCTGGCACATTGGAACTTCATGGTGAATTAAAACTGTATTCCTGGCCCTTTCATCGCATGACAAACAGAAGAAAGGATTCAGTCATTATTGTACAGAGTAAAATCTGCTTAATTCCGTAAGCATCTGTTAACCATCTAGCAAGGCGTTGCAGTAAAAGTGGTTAAGAGCACATTTTGTGGTGTCTGATGGGCTTGATGTAAACACCAGTTCAGCTGAATGCTGCTTGTATGACTTTCTGAGTGTTATTTACAGTTGCTGAGCTGCTGTTACTTTATCAACCAAAAGGAAATCATAATCTTCTCAAAGGCTTGTGACAGAGATTAAAAGATCAAGGCAATACATTAGCACCTGACAAATAATGAGCACAAAATACCAAGTTCATTTATACTTACTGGGGACCAGGCTAGATGGTGGGCTACCAGACCACATGAAATACCATTCTCTCTTGGAGAAACTTCCCCTGCAGGGTGTGGTCCAGGTGAGGAAACTACTAGTGGTGATATCTGCTATTGGGGGGAGTTCGTGGAGAATTTTAACATGAGTCATTTGGGCATCGTCTAAGATTTGGATTCACTCATCTAGGGCAGGGCATAAGACTGCATTTCTGACAGGTATTTATGTTTTGATGCAGGTCCAAGGATTACGCTATGAGACAAGAAGCAAGAACCTAGGGAAATGTCTACGATACAGGTTGAGTAAATAATGGGCAGCGGAACTCGATTATTCAATACCAATTTTCTTTCTCTGTGTTTT